>PVKP010035028.1:0-23692 GCA_004027715.1 Plecturocebus donacophilus | reverse complement strand
AATGTTTATGGTACAAATTATATATGATGCATATATACACAAATTATATATACTTGTATATATACAAGTATAATATATTATATTATACAATATAATATATATACTATATATACAATATAGTATATATACAAGTATATATAATTTGTGTATATATGCACTATATAAATTTGTATATATATATACACAATATATGTATAGAAATATATCATTTGTATATATAAAATATGTATTATGTATTTGTATACATATATATAGTATATGTATACAAATATATATAATATATTATCGTTACAGCAGCAATGTGCTGACTCAACTGGTATCACAAAATAAATTTAGGACCAGAAGTTGTCTTGCAATAAGAGAACACCTCACATGCCCAGCACCTGCTGGAAGTAAAAGTAAATTATATATACTTGTATGTATATAAGTATATATAATTTGTGTATATATGCACTATATATAATTTGTAGCATAAACATTATGTATATGTATATATATAAATTATTTAATATCATACAAATTATATATCATTTACATATAATTTGTATGTATATTAAATAATTTATATATATACATATCCATAATATTATAGCAGAGAGAGACAATTTTACATGTCTGATATTCAGAAGAATCTTCCATAGACCAATTTCTGGTTTCTACATAGCTAACCCTGCCTATCTTCCGTCGCCCATGTACTTCCAGCAGGGGGCTGGGCATGTGAGGTGTTCTCTTATTGCAAGACAAATTCTGGTCCTAAATTTATTTTGTCATACCAGTTGAGTCAGCACAGTGCTGCTGTAACAATAATATATTATATACATTTGTATATGTACATATATATAGTAAATGTATACAAATATATAATATATTTTATATATACAAATATATTTTTGTACATATATTGTGTATATATATATACAAATCATATTCATATATATTGTGCATATATACACAAATTATGTATTTTATATGTAGTATATATATATATATATAGAAATTACACTATATATATTTTGTAAAGTAAGATATTTTAATTATAATCTGCAACCGACTTTCTTTTTCCACTTTGCTTCCCTTCCAGCTCTCTTCCCCTCCTACTGGGTGGTTTTGGAGTAACCATGGGCATTGAGGAGGTTAAGTTGAGGATATTTTTGGTTTAAGTTTAGAGTGTCATATTTATGTGACTCACAGTTATTCCTTTGTAAAATTAAGTTATTGCTAGTAATCCTGATGTAGCAAGTTTCCAAGGGTACTCCTGCTGTCCACTGGGCTAACTCAGCTGGTGTCGTGAAGTAAAGTTTAGGACCAGAGTTTTCTCGTAATAAGAGAACATCCCTATGCTCTACTGAAAGTACACGGGTAGGGGAAGAGAGGCAGGGTTTGCTATGTAGGAGCCAGAAGGTGGTATACAGAAAATTCTTCTGAACATCAGACGTGTAAAATTGTATCTCAGCTAACGGGTCAAAAGAGAAGTTCTCCCGTCAGGAAGATTCTCAGCAATGCACTGTATAAAATTTAAAAAGCCGATGACCAGCTCGAGCATTACAAAATCCGGAAAATTAAGATGACTTTTTATTATTTAAGCATCAAATCAAGAAGAATTAAAAATCTTTTGACAGTGTGGTCATATGAGTCACTTTTTTTGTTGATTAGATCATCAAATAAACTGAAGTCTATTTATTACTGCTATTCAAAATCTGTCTCTTCCTCTTAATAGTATTATTTTTTACAATTTCCCTTTCCATGTCAAGATAATTTCATTGATTCCAGTGCTTATCTTGTTAGCTTTCCTTTCATATTTCATTAACTTTTAATTAGATTTTTCTCTATTCTTTAACAAGGAAATATAAGAAGAAGATATGCATACATGTTGTCCAAATTTTAAGTATGCAATGACTCACTTGCTTTAAATTTGTTACGATGGTGACTTTTTTATTATTGTAAATAAAAATCTACTTCCATGCCTAATTTTTAATGCTTTTTATTTAAAAATGACTTCCAAGTTGTAGAAGCTTCAGACTTCACAGATCTTGATTCACTGTTGACTATGGACAATGGGGAGAGGTGAAGAGATCTGTTAAAGCACGGCTTCCTTCTGGAATTCTGCCCTGATACCCCATACCTATGTTAAATACTTCCTCAATTTTAACCTGTGCTCATCTATAGCCTTCATCACTTTGAATCAGTACTTCAGTTTTCTTCTACATCTTACAAAAACTCTGTAAGACAGTGTGATGGTCAATTTTATGCATCAACTTGGTTAGGATCTGATACCCAGTTGTTTGGTTCAATACTAGTCTGTATGTCTCTGTGAAGGTATTTTGTAGATGTGGCTAACATCTACAGTCGTTCAGCTTTAAGTGAAGGAGATTATCTTGGATAGTGTGAGTGGACTTCATCCAATTAGTTGATGCCTTATGAGCCAAAACTGAGCTTTCCTGTAGAGGAAGGAATTCTGTCTCAAGAATGCAGTATATAAATCCTGCCTGAGTTTCTAGCCTGTTGGCCTATCCTGTGGATTTCAGACTTGTGAGCCATAATCCTAGGAGCCAATCTCTTCACATCTCTCTTCTCTCGTTCTCTCTCTTGTTTCTCTGAAGAACCTGGCTGGAAAAAATAGTAATTATTATTATCAGAGTTTCATAGAAAATAAAACTGAATGATACTGAAGATTTGGTACTTTATCTCCCCTAACCTCTCCTTTCTCATGTATAAAGTGTGGTAATAATGGCTCTTGCTCTATGTACATTACAGGACTGCTTTGAGGTTCAAAGGGAAGTGTAGGTGAAAGCATAATAATTTTGCAAATAGAATTCATTGTTAATTAATAAATTTACTTCATGATTCCCCTACCTTGCCATTGTCTGGCTTTCTCCTTTCTGAGTATGATTTTCTTCTTCCTTTTGCCACCTCTTTCTCCTACCTGATAGCCCTTTCTTTTTCAATGGTAATTATATTACAATATTTGTGTTTTGTATATGACATTTTGTTTAATCATTGGAACAGATTCTAATTAGATAAATGTTATACCCATTTCACAGATGAGGAGTTGACATATAGAAGTGCTCAATGTAATATGGCCAGATAATAATTGAACTGAAACATTCTTCCACTATCTCAAAGTGGCATAAAAAAATACTATATTTTTAATCAGTTTGAAACTTGGGACCATTGCCATAAAAAAGAATCCCTTACTTTGCAGAAAAATATCTTTAATTCAGGTCCCCTTCCTGCCCTAAAGGGAGCAAATTATAATTTCAGTGATTAAGCTTTTAGAGTCAGTATTTCCATTGAAAGACTCTGTGTCTGATTCACCTGCCAGTACAAAACTGAAGCTATCAAACATTTGGTGCCCAGCTGGCTGAAGAAGATTAAACTCTAGAAAGGTATTTAAATAGAATTTAAATAATTTATAATGTGCCTTCCTCTGAATAGCAAGTCTGCTCTTGTGCAAGTGGAAGAGGTAGCAGTGAAGCCTTCAACAGAAGACTGCATTCTGGAGGGAAAGAATACCCAGAATTTGTTTCTTTATGTAGATTATGGCAGATAAGAAAGGTTATCTTTTTAAAAACTAAACCTCCAAAATATTCTTAAAAACTATTTTAATTAAAAACTGAAATGCACAGAGGATGCAGGATTTGTATAGAGTAGAATTTTGTTGCCATATTTTCAGGGGGATATTGAGAAACCAGGGGCAAACCTTAGGATTGTGATGACACTGTTTGTTGTAAGAGAAAGAACTGAGGAGCCGGAGATGCTTAGTCTAATAAAGGCTTAGAGGAAATGAGAAAACTATTTTTCAGTAATGGGAGGATAGATGATAATCTCCAGAGGGGGCCCGTGGATGGAATATAAAGGGAAGCTGATCAAAATCCTTTTTAATAGATAGCCTTGTCTAAATATCAATCAGGATGGTTTTTGAAGTGGGGATCAGTGGTGCTGAAAGATGGTGGTCAGTATGGTGACCTGCTGATGTCTGAATTCTTACTTTAGAATGTGGTGTGTTGGATGTCATAAAACCTAAGGACTTATCCATTGCTAATATTCAAATACAGTATGTTGATGTGAACTGTCTTTCCATTAAAATCATGTACTGGCTTAGGTCTGATTAGGCAGAAAATTATGCTTTGCTCATTCAATTTGTCTTAATGATAATCAGTATGCATGAAAAACCTTTTACTCATCACTATATATCTTATTTCTGTCTTATATTCTTTATATGTAGAATGGAATAAATATGGTACCTGCATTATGAGGCTATTGTGAAGATCAGTTGGGGATAATGCACAGAAATTGTTGAATGCCTGACATATATTAATTTCCTGATAAATGTTAACCATTGTGATTGTTGTTATTTTTGTTGTCATTGTCAAACGTAAATTTATCTGCTTTATAACCTGGTGACGTTATGATGTTCTCTCCACTTTAGAAATACGACATCAGAACCCTAGGTCAAG
The DNA here is from genome assembly GCA_004027715.1 of Plecturocebus donacophilus. Taxonomy (NCBI): domain Eukaryota; kingdom Metazoa; phylum Chordata; class Mammalia; order Primates; family Pitheciidae; genus Plecturocebus; species Plecturocebus donacophilus. The sequence goes on along the minus strand of PVKP010035028.1, from coordinate 19,235 downwards.
TAAATTGTTTGAGTTTCCACAGTTGGCGAGATGCAGAAATGAAAATTAAATCAGTGTCCTGCTCACATCTCAGCCACAACAGTTTCTCTGGTACTTTATGCAGCTATGGAACCCTTTGGTGTTTGTCAGACATTTGCCATAAAAATGACCCGTTATATCATTTTAATGTTTTATCGTTAGAGTTCCAACAGAAGCAAAACTGTGGCTTTGTGTTACATACATACATCCACACACACTAACACACACAACCTCAGTGACTAGAGTAGAAAATGTAAGCATCAACGCGACTCTATTATCTGAAACATTATTTACTGACAGCTCCAGCAAAGCTTTTGATCATGCCAAGCTGCGTGGTTCAATGAAATCCATGTATAGAATCCTATCTAGCTGGAGAAAGATTGCATCAGAGAAGGCTGAATGGTTCAATTGCTGTTATTCTAAAGCCAGCATTCTGGGGAGAGCATTAGTATTCACAAACATCAAAAGAGTCACTAGAATGGAAATTGACCCTGTCTTGTAATATAAACAGGTCAGCTGTTTGAGAGTTTTCAAAGACAGTTATGATGTAATAGCCTATATACAGTACTCACAGGCTAATCTGTTTTAAGCTTCTTCTCTGGCATTTCTCTTTCCTAGGAATGAAATAAAAGGAAAAGTGAATACAGTTAAAGAAGAAAGCTCGTCCCTTTTGCCATTTAAGAAATGGCCTATTGTCCAGCCTCCATAGGGATATGGCATTGGTGGTAAATTCAATATTTATATCACTGGGGATGTTGTCTTAAAGACTTTCTTTTCGTGTAAGATGTTATCACCTTGTGATTTATGATCTATGCATCTCTGCTGACATTTTTTTCTAAAGTTTTTATTGTTCATAGATGTCCATAACACCAGGCAAATAGCTGATAGTGATCGAGTTGGCTGCAGGTGCAGCAGACATTTTAAATAAGAATACAATTAAATGGAAATCTGAATTCTAGCCAGCAGGGTTTTAACAGTAATACAGTACACTGGGGTGCCCTGCAATATTGATCCTGTGGTGTCTCTATAAGCAGCAACTCACAGTGCATTTGCCACAAAAAGATGTACATGTTTCAGGGGAGCCATTTCCCACTCAGAGTGGTAGGTTGTAGGAAGACTTTGGCTGAGGCAGTTCATTTAGATATAAAATGTAAGTCAAGGGTGAAATCATGCCTTTTAAGTCTAGATTACCCTCTCTTTAAACTTGCTGATTTCACTAGATTCTTGACACTCCCCCTGCCATCCCATTCCTATGATAATTATTAGTGAGTATAAAAATTAAGAGTGAAGAATTAATTTACACTGAAAAATACAAAATCACAGCTTTTCCCAAGTGACTTTTCTTAAAATTGAAGGTGAAAAGCTGCCAAGAAGTTGCAATTGGCAAAAATACAGACTGATTTAGCTCATTTCTATAAAAAAGGCACTAAAGTTGAACAGGTAGCTATAACATCGTGTATGTTTTACCTAGGTCAGTCTTTTGGGGAGGCACATTTTATCTGTAAGACTCAGAAAAAATGTTACATATTCTGAAACAGGTTAAAAGATATATGATTCCAAGTCAGGTACAAGGCTGGTGAAAAATTGATATGGTTAGAGAGTTGTAATTTCTGTCTTCACAATCTATACTATAGATCTCTGTAGTCTTTCCCTGTAAATAGTTTATAGTAGATGTTATACAAACATGTAAAATTTTTAAAAAAATTTCTCAATATATGGTTTTTAATACAAAGTTACATGCAAAGAAAACAGTACCTTACTTTATGTATTTTTCCAGTTTCTATTTTTTAACTTATTATGTGCATAAGAAATGACATTTGTCAGCAAGCAGCTTCTTCCAAATTAACCATCCATCAGCTATCCTATAGAGTGAGTTGGCCTGGATATTTTATGGCCAATGAGTTCTGTAACCATCTCCTCTTCTCTTGGAAGCCTTTCAGTAACCCCAGTTGTCCAAAAGAAGTTCACAGTGTTTCACTGTATCCCTTGATATAGACTTACCTGTATTCCCTGTATTTCTACATTTCCAAGTTATGCATCTCTCTCATAATTCCATACTCTTAGAGAGGAGGCAGCCTAATAAAATAAAAAAAGATAAGTTAGTAAAACCAAATCCAGCATCTCAGTTCTGCTGTTTCCTGTTTATCTTTATACAATAACTTATCTTCTTTGAGTTTTGGGTTTCTCATCTGAAAATGAAGAAATACTTGTCAGGTGCGTGGCTCATGCCTATAATCTTAGCCCTTTGGGAGGTTGAGGCAGGCAGATCACCTGAGGTCAAGAGTTTGAGACTAGCCTGCCCAACATACAAAACCCCGGTGGGCACCTGTAATCCCAGCTACCTGGGAGGCTGAGGCAGGGGAATTGCTTGAACCAAGGAGGCAGAGGTTGCAGTGAGCTGAGATCGTGCCACTGTACTCCAGCCTGGGTGAGAAGAGCGAAACTCCGTCTTAAAAAACAAAACAAAGCAAACAAACAAAAAAACAACTTCATAGAGTTGTGAATATTCAATGAGATAATGTATGTAAAGTGCTTTGTACAATTCCTGGTGTGTAGACATTGCTCAATAGATGTTGACTTGCTTTTTAGCTTGCACAAAAAAGATAAAATAGATGTGATGAGTCACATAATATTTTGCTTTCCCTGATGTATAGTCTTTGCATTGTAAAAGGGATCTCTTTTTGACCAAAAGAAATAAAATATTGATGGTGGAATTTTAGAGAATGGGGCAGGCTGGCATGAGAGTTATTTTTAAGAAAGATGTTTTAAGGCTACCAAATCTCCCAATAGTGAGGACACTTAGTCTACCTATGTCTCTGTTAACACAGAAATAAGGACATCATAAAATTGCATTAAATGATGCTTCTCATATGTTCAATGGTCCTGATTTTAGGAAATTAAAGATCATTATTATTTGATTTAATTTAATTAACACAACCCATCACCTTAGAGCCCCTGGGCTTCCATACAGACAATATGAATGCAATGATTAAATTAATTCACAGCCAATAAAAATTCTCATCAGAATGAAAATGGAAGAAATTATCTGATTGAGAACCCTGAGTCAATTAGATGCCTTGGGTATTCCATGAAAATTCACTGAAATTTACCTGTGCTGAAATAGAGAAGAGACCACTTAGCAAATGTTATTCATTTATTCATCCATCCATTAATTCATCTCATATTTATCAAGGCATTTTTCTGTGGTAGCCAATATGCTAGATGTCGTATGATAAATACCAAGCTGAATCCGATGCCTTTCCTGGCCACCCCCATAAACTTGGAGCAAGACATATTCCCAAATGAATATAATCCATAGAACTTGAAATGCAGAAAAATATATCAGTTTTGATTCACAAAGATCATGAAAACATTCTTTGAATAGATTCTGTATCTAGGCCTTGAAATTGAGATGGTTTAATAAAATTAGTTCAACCATTTTTCACTGAATACTTACCATATGTCAGAAACTATCTTAGTGCTAGAGATAACAATTTCAGATGGAATGGGATTGTGTGCCAGCTCTACTACTTTCTAACTGTTAGCTGTAATAAAATTGAATCTCTCAAACACTCAGTTTTCTCCATGCGGATAAAATAAGCTTTGACCTCCTAGTCCAAGTGAAATAATACGTGCAAAGGTACTTATGTGCTTAGTAAAAGTTAGCTATAATTGTTACAATATTCCATTGCTCTTCTTTTTTCCATTCTTTCTCTAAATTCTTCTATATTTGGCTAACAGTTTCAACCTCATTAAGCAAAACTTTCATCAACAAAATCTAAAAAATTCAGCAAAAACTTTGCTAGCTCTTCAGCAGCTTCTGAGAAATCTATGTTTCCTTGGTATTCAAGGCATTTCATGATCTGTTTCAAACCCTCCTATCAAATGTACTATTTAATTTCTAGATAAACCAGATTTCAGGGTGCTGTTATAATGTGCGTAGGGCTCCGCTGCCTTTGTATCTTTACTTATCTTTGAGAGAAAGTCTTTGCCTTTCCTAGGATTAGTGTCTGTATTTTTTGAAATTGTATCCATGACCCAGCTGAAGTGTCACCTCCTCATTTAAGCTCTCCCTGGCTTTCCCATCTCATTATCTTACTTTGAATAGAGTGTTGATTATGTTAACACATTGCTCAGGAAGACTGTTGGTTTCTCATTCCTTGATAAGTTTAAGTATTTTAGCATGACTTTTAAAAATTCATCAAAATGTGGCAGTAACTAAGTTTACTAATATCATCTGGTGTAATCTAATAGCTTCCTTCTTCAATGAAAAGGCACGCCTTTTATAATCGTTATCTACATAATTTCCCCAACTATTTTATTCCTTTCTTATGTTCTCTACATGGAATGTCTTTCTACAATACTTTGAAATCTTAGGCTTCTTTTAAGGTCAAGCTCTGGGAAATATTTCTGGATTGCTGCAGTAGGAATTAATCTCTGTCCTTCAAGTTGTGTTATTACCCTATTTACATGCTGTTACAGCACTCTGCAACACCTCAACTCATAGAGCTAGCTGTATGTTCTTACCTTGCTTAAAAGAATATGAATTCCTTAAGACAGAATAGTTTTTATTTATAATTAAATGCCTCATTTGTATCCCAGTGCCTGATCCATAGTAGAACTCAATATGTTTACTGAATTGTTTATAGAGCATAGGCTGCTCCAGGGACAGAACTGTGACTTACAGGGTGACACTGTATTTGCTGCATTCAAGGAGTGGGCTCATTGAGAATTTTAAGAGGTTCTGTGCTTCATTTGGTGCTATAAGCAAGTAGAAGGAATTCCTCTTGGTTTTCTCCATCTCAGAATTTGGACTTTTGCTGGCACTCTTACATAAGTTGCTCTGCTTGCAATGGGCTTAAAATGAGAGACCTCAGGGAAAGGGATGGCTGACACCAGTTCGTCTGACTGGTCCTCTGGGGACAATGAACACTGGGGAGTGCTTCGGTACCTGAACAGTGAACACTGGGGAATACTTTCATAACTGAACTCCTTTTTGGGGATAGGCTCAATCCCTGGCTTCTGTTCTACCTCTCAGGTTAGTTGTTGCCTTTGTAAGGACTCAGTAGTTATGTTTCTGGCACTGGGCCTGGCATAGTGTAGTTTTCCATTAAAAATTAGACTGATTTCTTTTTCCTTTTCCTTTTTCAATCAGTTTAGCACTATTTAAGTATAAAATATAAATATATAAATATGCTTCATTTCCCACCCCTAATCCAAATGAAATCTTGAAACACAATACTGTGTATTGGTGCCATAGCTCAGGGCAGCCTCTGTATGCTCATGCATGCTCTTTCTTATTTCCACTTAAGGCCTTCTTGTAGAGTGTAATGAATAGAGCACATTAGGACTTCCAAATATGGCACTCAAGTCATGCAATCACCACGTGGTGCCTTCTCTTTTTTGGATAAGTTTTAGGTGGAAGCAAGCTCCCTGCTTGGTTTTCTTAGAAATTTGTAGTGCTCTTTAATATTTGCTAATCAGCCACCTTGGTTTATTGTTTGGGCACTTCAATTCAGGACTTGAAGTCAGCAGAGACCCTAACATAGCATTTCTGTCTTTTCTACTCATGAGGTAACATGGTACAAAGGCAAAAATTGAACCTGGAAAGGGGAACTAAATGAAGCCAGGGATTGAGTCTATCCCCCAAAATCTGTTCAGGTATTAAAGCATTCTCCAGTGCTACAGGACCTGTCAGACCAATTGTGTCAGCCCCCCTGGTTCCCTCGAGGTCTCCTATTTTGTGTCCATTAGAAGCAGAGCAACTATGTTAGAGCCCAACGAAAGTATAAGTTCTGAGATGGACAGGGCCGTGAGGCTTTACTGAGCAGGAGGATGGGAATAATGATGGAAAGGGCGAGTGGGGAAAAATAACAGCAGAAATATTGACCACATAGTTGGTAAGTGATAAAAATGCAGTTGAATTCTAGAACAAATCAAGTTCTGTATTTTTATTGCACTACTCTTGAAACAAGGAATGAAGTTCAAGACCTTTTGTCCACATTGTCAGCTTTCCATTAGTGATGTATGCAAATGAGAGCTAGATAATACTTTTGGAGGAGAAAATCAAACTTCATGTTTGTTTTTTTGCTCAACTGTGAGATTTTGTGTTTTCATAAAAAGAAGTTTTTCTTACCTCTCCAGCCATCACTGAGCCCACTGTTGTTGTAAAGACTTCTGATGATAATGAAGCTGCCCAGGTGTCTTCAAAACCCATTGCCTGTGATGCTTACCCATAGTCACTGTTTTGGCTATGGAAGTCAATTCGAATCTCAGAATCTACTCATCTCCTCTATATTAGTATTTCTTTTTCCTGATAAATGCGTAATATGACTGAGAATTCTGAGCCCAGAAAAGTATGTTTGTAAAAAGAAAAAAGCCTATTTCTACTTACCCTCCTCTCTGGTAGATTTTGGCTGAAAAGGGTGTGAGAAGAAGGATGAAGAGAGGGCTGTGGCTGGTGAGAAAGAGTGAATATTGGGAGGATCTTAATATGTTTTAAAATGTAATCCTTAAAGTTCTTGCCATTGATGTAATTAATAGAAAACAGGATGGAAACATTGAAGGGTTAGAAGTAGTTGGAAATTGAGAGTCCAGGGGCCATTTCAAAATAGGACTTTTCTGATAACGCTAAAAAGATCTGAGCATTGAAACACAATAAAATAGGTACTCTCACTTGTACTCATGGGGTTTAAAAAATTGCTAGCAAAAAGCTAAAGACTTTTGGTTACGTAACATATCTTCAGTTTAGGTGGGAGCAAAATTTCTTATTAGCTTTCACCTCCACCTGATCTGATCCTGTGACATCCCCAGTTCAGTTCATAATGGATAATATCACCGAAGATGTGGATTCTGAGGACAAGCAGAAGAACAGCCAGTTCTGTGAATAGCAGTGGGAGAGGTCTCTGAGGGCTTGTAATCCTAAAGCAGCAGTCAAATCAGCTTTAGAAACAGTGTAAGTGAATTTGGAATCTCTCAGCTTCTCATGTAAAGATAAGCAATAATACTTTTAAGATACAGTACCAAGAATGATGTGAATAATGAAGTTAGTTAATACCATCACTGAAGTAAGTCAAATAAATAATATGTTTTTTTAAAAAAGGAATAGCTTTACTAAGATATGTTAAAATAAAAACTTTAGACAAAATAAATTTAACAGCGTTTATTTGAGTAAAGAATGATTTATGAGTTAGGCAGCATTCAAAACTGGAAGAGAGGTTTAAGAGCTCCATTGAGGAGTTTGGGCAGTGAGCTCTTATAGGTTGACCATGGAACTAAGAAAAAGAAAATATTTAATTGGTCAGAGTGGAAAGACTCTGATTAGAGGATGGTTGGCAATTAATGGTTAGTAAGGGATCTCAGTTTGTTCTTACTGTTTTCTTTGGTCTTTGGTTTATGTAGAAATTTAAAGCACTGCTGCCTCCCTAGCCTAATGGCCTCTCAATTAAAAATTTTTAACAGGTATAATTTATATACTATAAAATTTATCCCCTTAAAATATACAATTCAGTGGTTTTGGTACATTGGCAATGCTTTGCAACAAACACAATTATATAATTTTAGAACATTTTTATCACCACCCGCCCTCCCCACCCAAAGAAACAGTAAACCCATTAGTAGTCACTCATTTCCTTTCCCCACAGGTCCCAGCAACCAGGAATCTATTTATGTCTTTATGAATGTGCCTATCCTGGCAATGTTATATAAATAAAATCATCCAATATGTGGCCCTTTGCATCTGGCTTGTTTCAATTATTGTGGTGTTGTCAAGGTTCATCCATGCTGTAGCATGTTAGTATCTTTTCCATTTTGTGGCTGAATGATATTCCATTGTGTGGATATATTACATTTTTCTTATCCATTCATTGGTTGACAGGCATTTGGGTTTTCTTCCACTTTCTGCCTATTATTCACAGTGCTGCTATGAATATTTATGTACAAGTTTTTGTGTGTACATATGTTTTAAATTTCTCTTGGATATATACCCAAGAGAGTGATATTACTAGATCATATGGTAGCTCTATGTTTAAATGTTTAAGGAAATAACAAACTGTTTTCCAAAATAGTCGTACCATTCTATATAAATAATGTCTTCCCTTCAGCTTTTTGAGGTGTAATAAACAAACAAAAATTGTGTATATTTAAGGCATACAACATGAGTATCTCCACTCCCACACTCATGGAGCATTATTCACAAGAGTGACAATATGGAAATAACATGTCAGGCAATGGATGAATAACCAAAGAAAATATGGTAAATATATGTAATAGAATATTACTGAACCTTAAAAAAGAAGAAAATTGTGCCATGTGCAACAACATGGGTAAACTTGGATGACAATATGTTAAGTGAAATAAGCAGTCACAGAAAGACAAATATTGCATGATCTTCATATGTGGGATCTAAAAAAGTTGAATTCGTAGACAGAAAGAGTAGAAGGTGGTTACCAGTAGTTGAAAGGTGGGGGAGGTGGGAAACAAATGATGTCTTTTTAATCTCCAGAGATGAAGAAGTTTATTTGTCCCTGGAGACCATGTTGTCTCTATAGCTGTATTTTTTTTAGATGTATCATATTTTGAGGATTTTGAAAGGGTATAGTTTCCTACCATCCTGGCTCTATGTCTTCTGTTTTGGCAAAGTCCTCTTCATGAACATTTAAAGGCAGATTATAAAGAGAAAAGACCTATATGAAAGAGTGAAACAAGTCCTTGGCCAACTGCAATGTGCTCTGCCTTGACACTATTTCTTGTATCCTTTCTCCACTGAGAAGTCACTGCTTCAATTTAATACATTTAGACTACCTGATTTCAATAGCAGAAAGAACATATAATAGCTGAGCATCTAGCTCGTGTCATGCACTATGCTTATTCCTGGAGAAAATAAGAATAAACTGGACATAAAACCATTAGGTATTACAATTTCCCATAGGCATTAGTAAGTGTGTCAATAGAGATGCAAAAAAAAAATAAATTTTCAAAAGCCCAATGGTGTAAAGCATGGTATCTCAATTTTGGCACTATAAATATTATGGGCCTGATAGTTCTTTGCTGTGAGTGGTTGCTCTATGCATTGTGGGTGTTTAACAGCATCTCTGGCCATTACACACTAGTTGCCAGGAGTACCAACCCGGTTGTGACAACCAAAAGTATCTCCACATATTGTCATTGTGGATGTCAGGTTTTAGGACTGTGGGGAGGTAACCTAATCTTTTTGTTCCTCATCTTCAAAAACGAGAATAATAATGGCTACTTTATAGGATTGTTGTAAGGATTACATAGGATAATACATATAGAACCACCTAACAAAGTGCCTGGCACATGTAAGAGCTTGTTTACCATTTATTCAATACCATATATTCAGTACCTCCCAAGTCCTAGGCATTCTGTGAGATGTTGGTAAACAATGGTGAATAAAGCCAACATAATCCAGGCCCTTTCTGAAAGCTGCTGTGACTGCTGTGGTCACATTGTCTTGCAAATAGAATCTGCTTACATTTTGTGCTCTTCATTAGACTCTGAGTTGTTTTAAGGCAGAAACAAGCTAATTTTGTCTTTATATTTTTATCACAGAGTAGCAAGTGTCAAGCACATAGTAGGTACTTGGAAATTGTTTGTTGCATAAAATAACAAAGAAATTGAATGCTGGGCAGTTGTATAGATAAACTTAGATGCTTTCCTGATGGATGTTCCTTGGACTCCAGCAAACGCCACTTGTTGGGCCATGGGTGAATTGCTGGCCCTGTCTCTACACTGGCTTTTCTCCCACAGTGGGGTATGGCAGTTCAGCAAGGCTTGGACTCGGTTTGAACATATTGGAGAGAGTGGCCATGATTCTGGTTTTATTCCCCTCTAATGTGGAAACTTTCATTAAACGTGAATGCTACAATGGTAAACTGAGAGAAGGCAAAAGAAATGAACAAGTGGAATATTATCGAGTGTCCTTCTGTGAATGAATGGCTGGAATGCTGGACGATTATGTAACCAGACACCTGTTCTTCCAATTGTTCAATCACCATTATTTCTTCATTTGTAACATTTGCTGACATCCACTGTCTAGTCTGGATCCCTTTCTGCCTCTCTGCTCTTTGATTACTTGGGTCAGCGCCTTGCTGTCCCATGTTCCCTCCTGTCTCCAGGCTTTTCCATACTCTCTTTCCTCTGCTTGGGTCATAATTCTAATTAATTCTTATTTATTGTTGAGCTCTTAGTTCAAATTTAACTCAGCTGTTATCCCCACGTCCACTCCATCCAAGGTTAGAACAGAACCCACAGCCTTGAGCACTCAAAGCCGTGGAACTACTGTATTAGATTAGCACCTGTTGGTTCCACTAAACCTGAAATCCTACAGCGGCAGTGGTTGTGTCAATTTTTCTCGCCACTGTTTCCTCACTTCTTGGGATAGCGCCAAGCATGTAACAAGTCCTTGGTAATGTTTTCACACTGATTGCTGACTAATTGCATGAATGAACAAATGCTAGGCACTGCTCAAGTTTTATCTGCCTTTTCTTTCTTTCTTTCTTTTTTTTTTTTTGAGACAGAGTCTGGTTCCTGGAGTGCAGTGGCATGATCTCGGCTCACTGCAACCTCTGCCTCCCAGGTTCAAGCAATTCTCCTGCCTCAGCCTCCTGAGTAGCTGGGACTACAGGCGTGCCACCATGCCCAGCTAATTTTTGCATTTTTTAGTAGAGATGGGGTTTCACCATGTTGGCCAGGATGGTCTCGATCTCTTGACCTCATGATCCACCTGCCTCAGCTTCCCAAAGTACTGGGATTACAGGCAGGAGCCACCGCGCCCGGCCTATCTGGCTTTTCTTAGGGGTTCTAAAAAATGCTGCACCGACAGTGATTCCGACCTGTTAGAGGAGTGATGAGCACTTGCTGGGCAGGCTGTCTGTGGTTGACCAGCGAGTATTCCTCTCAGTATATAAGCGAGAGTGAGATAAAACAGGGAGAGGATGGATGGTAGGGCCTAGCTTTCTGCTAAAATGGGACCTGAAATCATCTTAGAGTAGCTGCCTGCCATCTTTGCCATAAAGTGTTTGATGGCGTCAGCTACAGAATCAAAACTGTTCCTGTGCTTCCCACTCGACATATGCACTATGTTTTCCTCTCACCATTTGAAGCTAATATTTTTCTTCACTGTGTTTGGGTTTTTTGCCCTAGGAAATGGTGGTCTTTAATTCTTGAACTTATTTTTCTATCCAGAGCAACTTTCCCTGGTTGGATTAGGAGTCGGCTAGTCTATGTGCTTGTTTCATTTCTTAGTAAAAGGCATGATGAGGGAGGTAATGGGGAAAGTGAGGGACAGATATGTTTTATCATACACAAAATGTATTCTCTGAGCTTATAAAAGTGAAGTTCAAAGTATGCATATTTGTTAAACAGTCCTTGGGCTGAGATGACTAGCATTTTTTAAAAAAATAAATGAATGCAAACAACCTTTATCTGGGCTTGCAATGTGCACAATGAAATATTAACCACTCATCTCCTATGAATACTTCCCTTGCTCTGCACAGACTGGATGTTCTGTTGATTTGTGGCAGTGACACTTTTGGGTTTGCCAAGGAGAGATGTCTTGCTTGTTTCTCTGGTGACTGTGAAGCCTTCTTCACATCGTTGCTGCTGCCCACCAACTCTGAAAATACATCTTGGTGCACCAGACTGGAGGCCAGTGGTGCAACATGATGCAGCACATTGCAAAGCTAAAATCTGAAATTCTAGCATGAATATTTATTTGTCATTTTGGAAAGCTACTCCATTTTCCTGAGGCTGAGTCTGGAAAGAAAGACTGATGACCAGCCTTGAGTGGGTGGAGTGAGGAGGGAGAGGAAAGATGGAGAGGGGGCGATGTTGGTATGTATGCTTTCATTCATTTCCTGATGGCTGATGCAATTTGGATAAAGGGCAATATTTTCCACCCCTTTTGTGGAGGCCTGTAAAGCAGCCAAGGTGGTGGTTACTGTAAGTTAATCTCCATTAACCAATTTAATTGTGAAATCTGAAAAGGCCACTTTTAGCATCAGATCCTAGAGGTATCATCTGTGGATGGGATTTTTCATTTCCCTGTTTACAGCAACCTGGAATTAGACTTGTTTTTTTATTAAGAAAACTTGTTTGTACAGTGGTTTTAATAATTAAACCAAAATGTCACTACATCCATATGCCTTTTCATATCCTATTTCCTGGTGGAAAGGTTTATCCCATAGGAAGTACCCCTGTTTCAGTCAAGTTCAGCTATTACCTTGGGAAAAAAAAAAGAAAAAAACAACCAACTTGTCTTTTCAAATGTTTTACTTAAACTAAGGACAATTAAAATTATTTATACACAACCATGCCACAGAAGTAATGAGATGATTAAAATATTCTTAATGAGTTTGCATTTTCCAATTGTTTGACTTGATGTTCCAATACATATTTATGATTTTAATTATTGTTTTGGACTCAGAAAATGTCTGTTTTTAAAAGATCAGCAAGGTTAATGAGAGAGTTGATATATTAACTTCTTGATTCTTTCCTTAGACTATTAGCAGTTAGAACAATATTCTGGGGTGGGGAAATAACAAGTTTGTTTAAATATCTTATAGGCTTTATTAACACTTAAATTGGAAAGTCTCTTAGTTTGAATTTTTAAGCTATCTTTAAGTCCAAAGGGTCTGGTGAGTATAACCTAATACATGTAACATCTAGAGGGAATTAATTTGTATGATAGAGAAGAGTTTTATCTATCGCCACCTCTTTACTTACCTTGTTTCCATCTCAGAAGAGGGTGGGACTGAGAGAGGGAGGCTAATCCCATCATATGGATTCTGATACCTCGTGTCTCTAAGATATCTCATTTCATCAGTTATTACGCTATCCTGTTTCTTCAACTTCTGCCACTCCTTTCTCTCAGACCAAAAAAAACACTAATATCCCTCCAAGAGGATAAAACAATATAATTAAAAAAAAAAATCCTCCTTTGACCTTGCATTACCAACTCCCTATTCCTTGCTTTTTCTCTTTCTCTTCACTTCTAAGCCATCGTCTTTCTTGCTTATTCATTCTTCAACCTGCAGCAATCTGCCTTTTATGCCATCTCTCCATGAAAAGAGCTTATCCCACCTACTGGTGGTATCTGTTTTATTCCATCCTGTGGACTGGCATTAATCCTTATGTTACTGCTCTCTGTGGCAAATCTCTGTTGAAATACTGAACTCTTACATTCTGTGGAACCACATCTTCCTGTGTTCTCTTTCTTTTCTTGGATTTTCTTTTCTTGATGCAGCCTTGAATATTGGTGTTCCCCAGGATTTCAGTTTCTGCTTTCTTTTCTTTTTGCTCCCTCTATATTTCTTCCTTGGGTTGATTTCATTGGGTCAAAGTTACTCTTGGTCATGATGATAAGACTGAGAGCTAGAGCATGTGGGAGAAAGAATGTAACATTTGAAGTCAAATTCACCTGTGTTTGAATTCTGGTTCTGCCACTTACTAGCCTAGTAGCAGATTTAAGGCAATGAATCTTACTCTACCTTAACGACTCCCAGCATCTTTAGTCCATATTGTTCTTCTAAGAGCAGTCCTGCATAGCTCTCATTGGAAATCTCTTGTGTGACGATTCATTGGTATGCAAGCTCCTCGTGTATGAACTAATACCTTATTCCTGATCCAACTCCACCTGCGCCCTTCTCTTTAGCCTGTTTCCCCTCTTTTAATGCAAGAAACTGTCAGATATCCAGGAAGTGCCCTGGTCATTTCATCTCTCTCTCCTCCTTTGTTAATTCTACAGTATTCATCAATATCATTCATGAGTCTATCACTCTACATTTTCATTTCCACTCTAGGTCAAGCCTCATCAACCAACTCTGGATTATTAAATTAGATATTCAAAAAGGTCTACCAGTCTACCACCTAGGTGTTTTCAGTCTATTTTCTATAAAGTTCACAAAATAGTTTTTCTAAACCACACACTCTTTAAAGTATCTTATCACTTTGAGGAAAAAAATTAAACAATTAGTAAGAACACAACACCACTCATGAATTCTTCTTGAATTTTTCTACGGCCACTTCACAACTGTTGACTAGTGGTCACAACCTATATATATTAAACTCCATTCCCCTCCCCCAAGAATTTCTCATACTTTGCTTTATTTTTGTGGATTACACTAAAATCTACTTGTTACAAGGAAGGTGCTTCTACTCATTCTTCACCTGGATAAATCCTGTGTGCATTTCAAAACTTGGTGCCCTGTGAGAATGTAAAAAGTTGCAGCTTCTATGGAAAATACTTTGATGGTTCCTCAAAAAGTTAAACACAGAATTATCATATGATCCAGCAATTCTACTTCTAGGCATTTCCCTTGTGGTCTAGTGGTTAGGATTCAGTGCTCTCTTCCTGCTAGGTATATAACCAAAGAAAATTGGAAATAGGGGCTCAAAGGAACATTTGTACTTGAATGTTCATAGCAGCATTATTCACAATAGCCAAAAAATGGAAACAACCCAAGTGTCCATCACCAGATAAATAGACAACCTAAATATAGCATATTCATATAGTGAAATATTATTCAGCCATAAAAATGAATAAAGTTCTGTTATATGTTACAACATGGATGAACCTTGAAAACATTATGCTAAGTGAAATAAGTGCCACAGAGGATAAATATTGTATGATTCCATTTGTATTAAATATCTAGAACAGAAAAATTCATGGAGATGAAAAGTAGATCAGAAGTTATGAGAGATTGGGAAAGTGGAAATGGAAGGTTATTGCTTAATGGGTACAGAGTTTTTGTTTGGGTTGATGAAAAGTATTTTGGAAATAATGGTGATGGTTGCACAACTTTGTGGATATAATGAACACCACTGAATTGTACTAAAAATTATTTCCTAGAAACTCTAATTTATTGCTGGTGGGAACACAAAATGGTACACTACTTTGGCAGATAGTTTGACAGTTTCTTACAAAACTGAACATATTCCTACCATATGAATCATTAATTGTGCTCTTTTGCATTTACCCAAATGAGGCAAAAACTTATGTCCACACAAAAACTAGCAAATGAATGTTCATGGCAGCTTTATTCATATATGCCAAAACTTAGATGCAATGAAAATATCCACAGCAGGTGAATGGATAAACAAACTGTGCAATATCTGGAAAATAGAATATTATTCAATACTGAAACAAAATAAGGTATTGAGCCATGAAGAGACAAGGAGGAAGCATATGTATATTACTGAATGAAAGAACTGATATCAAAAGGCCACATACTGTATGATTCCAACTAAATGACATTCTGAAAAACTATGGAGACCATAAAAGGATTAGTGGCTGCCAGGCTACCAGGCAAGACAAGAGAGAGGGGTGAATACGCAGAGCACAGAGGATTTTTACGGAAGTGAAACTACTCTTCATGATACTATGGTGGTGCATGTATGTCATCATGCATTTGCCAAAACCCATGAAATTTACAACACCAAGAATAAACCCTAATGTAAACTATGAGGTTTGGGTGGTGATGATGTGCCCATGTAGATCCATCAAATCTATCAAATGTACTACTCTGATGTCAGATTTTGATAGTGTGGGAGAGTATGCATTTGTAAGTGTCAGCGGGTTTAAGAAAAATCCATGTACCTGTCTTAATCCATTTGTGTTACTGTAAAGGAATAGTTAAGGCTGGGTAATTTATTTATTTTATTTATTTTTTGTTGTTTTATTTTTTTGAGATGGAGTCTTGCTCTGTCTCCAGGCTAGAGCGCAGTGGCACAATCTTGGCTCACTGCAACCTCTGCCTCCTGGGTTCAAGCTATTCTTCCACCTCAGCCTCCTGAGTAGCTGGGACCACAGGCGCATGCTACCATGCCCAGCTAATTTTTGTATTTTTAGTAGAGATGGTGTTTCACCATGTTGGCCAGGATAGTCTTGACCTCTTGACCTTGTGATCCGTCCACCTTAGCCTCCCAAAGTGCTGAGATTGCAAGTGTGAGCCACCGTACCCGGCTAATTTATTTTTTTAAATAGGTTTATCTGGCTGTCTGTTCTGCATGCTGTATAAGATGCATGGTGCCAATATCTGTTTCTGGTGAGGACTTCAGTCTACTTCCATTCCTAGAGGAATGAGAGGTGGAGCCAGCATGTGCAGACATCACACGTTGAGAGGAAGTGAGAGATGAGAGAGAGAAAGAGAGAGAGAGAGAGCAAGAGACAGATATGGAGAGATGTCAGGCTCTTTCTAAACACCAGCCTTCTAGCCCTCATGGAAATTAACAGATTGAGAACTCACTTATTACTGCAAGGACAGTACCAAGCCATTCATGAGGAATTTTGCCCCTATGACTGAAACAGTTTTAAAGAAGTAAAACTACTCTTTATTATACTACAGTGGTGGATATATGTCATCATTCATTTGTCAAAACCCCTAACATGTACAACACCAGGAATAAACCCTAATGTAAACTATGACTTGGGGGTGATGATGTGCTCATGTAGATCCCACGAGGCTCTCTCTCTCACTTCCTCTCAGCATGTGAGGAGCCTCCCACTAGGCCCCACTTTCCAACATGGGGGACCAAATTTAAGTACGATGTTTGGAGGGTCAGGTATCCAAACTATAGCAGTACCTTCTGCTCAGTATTGCTGTTAATTCAAAACTAGTCTAAAAAAATGAAGTCTATCTAAAAAGCATTTCCTCTTTTCAACCTTCACCGTATGCCTCTACAGTGATTCTTTCCCTTCATCTGGAATCTGTTGAGTTTTCTTCCAGCCCAGTAAAACAAAGAGGTGAAACCCCTCTCTTTTGTGTCTTTGTTCCCTGATGCTACTATCCTACCTCTAAAGCCTTATCTCACTCCCCTCTTTCTTATGCAAGTATCTCAGCAGTGTGAGTCTTCTCTGCTTGTTGGTTTTACTTCTTTTACCTTTCAGTCCTCAATCATCAACAACGTGGCTCCCATCCATGTTAAAACTGATAATGCAGTCGGTAATGACTTCATGTTGCCAAATGGGATAGGCACATTTTGTTTCTCATCTAACTTCCTGCCAGCATTGGCTCCTTGCAGTAATCACCTTCTCAGGACTTACTTCCTTTGGTGTTTGTGGGGTAGCCTTTCTTCACCGAACTCAGACTCTTCTTTGGCAGTGTCCTTCAAAAATGCTTGCTGCCTTCTTCTGTGTTGTTACCGCATCCCCTAAAAGCTCTGTTTGTAACCTGCCCTTTTTCATATTCTACATGTTTTGCCTGAATTAGTAATTCTTGAGCATGGTTTTTAAGAAATTTCTATATGCAAATTATTCCCAGATCTACATTTTTTTGATCCCTAACTTTTTCTCTCTACTCCAGACTCCAGTTTCCTGCTGCTCCTGAACTCTCCATCTGGAGGTTCCATATTTACCTCCAGTTCAACATGTTTAAAACTGATTTCAGTGTCTGCTCCTCCCACTCCAGCCTGTTCACCTTCCTGTTTTCATTATCTTTAAACATTGCAGTGTCCACAGGAAGGTGATGAGGAATAAATGAGCCAGTGTATGAAAGAGTTTAGCACAGAGTCTGGCAAATATTTAGATCTCAATAAATTTATGCTACTATTGATGTTGTTATACTTTTCTCAGCTAGTGATATCACTGAACCACTGATGCAAGCCAGAATATCAAAGATAATCACAAATCTCACTATCTCCAAGCCCGTTTCTCCCTCATGACCAAAAACGATGAGATTAGGGCTTTGCTTTTATATCCAGCCTTCACTTCTGCCACTACCTGCATCAAAAGTTTTGTTCTAGCAGGACTCATAACTTGAGCATTTTTATGTTTTTGTTGTCATTCTCCTCTCTTCTTTTCCTTTCTTGTACACTGCCCTATGCCTCGAAGGCTCTACTTTTCTCTATTTATCTTCATAATTTTCTTTTAAAAAAATTGATACATAACAGATTATATATTTTTAGGGTAAATTTGGGGTACATGTGATAATTTAATGTGTTCACGTCAATTGTAAAGATGAAATCTGTGTGATTAGGATATCCATCACCTTAAATATGTGTCTTTTCTTCATTCTAGAAACATTCAAATTGTTGTCTTCTATTTATTTTGAAATATGCAATAGATTATTGTAAACTATAGTTACCCTACTTATATTTCAAGCACTAAGTCTCATTTCTTCTACTAAACTGTGTATTTGTACCCATTAACCAATTTTTCTTCATTCTTCCTTTCCCACTCCCAGACCATGGTAACCACCAATCTAACTCTCTATCATCATGAGATCCACATATTTAGCTCCCACATGTGAGTAAAAACATGCAATATTTGTCTTTCTGTGCTTGGCTCATTTCACTTAATGACCTTCTGTTCCTTCTATGTTGCTGTAAATGACAGTATTTCGTTCTTTTTTGTGGTTGAATAATATTTCATTGTATGTATGTATGCATGTATGTATGTATGTATATATATGTATATGTATGGCATTTTCTTTATCTGTTGATGGGCAGTTAGGTTGATTCCATATTTTGGCTATTGTGAATAGTGCTGCAGTAAACATGAGAGTGTAGCCATCTCTTAGATATGGTAATTTCCTATCATTTGGATGAATATCCAGAGGTGCAATTGCTGGATCATATGGTAGTTCTACTTTTAGTGTCTGGAGAAGCTTTCATACAGTTTTTCCATAGTGGCGCCATTAATTTACATACCCACCAGTAATGTACATAGGTTCCCCTTTCTTTCCATCCTTATCAGCATCCGTTACTCCCTGTCTTTTTGAAATAAGTTGTTTTAACTGGGATGAAATAGCTCGTTGTGATTCTGATTTGCATTTCTTTGATGATTAGTGATGTTGAACATTTTTTCATATACATCTTGTCCATGTGTGTTTTCCTTTGAAATATGTCTATTCAGATATTTTGCCCACTTATTGAGCAGATTATTAGTTAATTTATTTTTGCTATTGAGTTGTTTGAGCTCCTCATATATTGTGGTTATTAATCCCTTGTCAGATTGATAGTTTGCAAATATTTTCTCCCATTTTTGGGGTTGTCTCTTCGCTTTATTGATTATTTTTTTTTTTTGGTAAAGGGAGTTTTTAGCTTGATGTAATCCCATTTGCCTATTTTTGCTTTGATTGCCTGTGCTTTTGAGGTCTTCTGCCAAAAAACTTTTTGACCATACCAGTGTCCTGTAGCATTTCCCTAATGTTTTCCTCTAGTAGTTTTATAGTTTCAAGAGTTAGATTTAAATTTTTAAT
>PVKP010035027.1:0-23684 GCA_004027715.1 Plecturocebus donacophilus | reverse complement strand
CAACTAGACTTAACAAATATTTACAGAACTCTCCTCCCACAAATCCACAAAACATACATTTTTCTCAGTATCACATTATACCTATTTTAAAAGTGACCACATAACTGGAAGTAAATCACTCCCCAGCAATTGCACAGCATTTCACAGGTTTAAATAAAATATTGGTTGGCTGCTTATTTGTTATTTTCATCCCCTATTCTTTCCTGTCTCCATTGTTAAACACAATTATTGGCATAAAAGAAGTTTTTAATACCCATTTTTAGACTGTATTCTAGCCTGGGCAATAAAACAAGAATCCCATTCTCTCTCCCTCTTTCTCTTCCTCTTTCTTTCTCTCTTTCATTCTTTTTTTTTCTTTCTTTTGTTGTTTCTTTCTTTCTCCTTTTCTCTTTTTCTAAAATCTCTTCCTTCTTTCTCTTTCATTCTTTTTTCTTTCTTTTGCTGTTTCTTTCTTTCTCCTTTTCTCTCTTTTTCTAAAATCTCTTCCTCTTTCTTTTTTTTTCTTTCTCTTGCTGTTTCTTTCTTTCTCCTTTTCTCTCTTTTTCTAAAATCTCTTCCTCTTTCTCTCTTTCATTCTTTTTAAAAAAAAGAAAAAAAATTAAAACATTAAAAAAGAAGGGCAAAGTGCCATGATATATAAAGTTTACCCTTGAATGGTTTAAATGAAAAAAATCTAGATAGATATCACAAATGATAAAGCAAATGGAGTCAAATGTTAATAATTGATGAATCTGGGGAAAAAGTATATAGGGTGTTATTTGTACTATTTTTAGTATTGCAACTTTTCTGTAAGTTTGAAATTATTTCTACAGATATACATACATAAAGCAGGTACTAACAGTATGAGTGTATTTTGTATATATATATATAATACATAGGTATGAGTCTATATATGTACATATTATATGCACAGAGAAAGCTCTAAAAGGAAAGGCACTAAGGTATTACAATGAGGATGTCCAGGAGGAGGGAATGTAAAGTTTTATTTTTCTCCTACCTATATTAGTTTTCTACATCACACACATGTATTTGTAATAATAAACTTTTTTTAAAAAAGAGCAAGTAAATGAAAACCAGAACAATATACCACTTGTACTAGAAGGAACACTAAAATTTTGGCCGTAAGTCCTTCAAGAGAACCTCCTATCCCTTCTGAATCATAAATTGCTTTGACTCCTTTTGAGCAACACTCTTACCATCGTATATAAAGAATCTTTAGGGATGGGCACTCCCATATCTTGATGCTGAGGCCATATTTATAATAAACACTAAATATGTCAGCTAGGTCAACCACTCACTGTGGTGTCTGGTTAGGTCTGGATGAGCATGAATTTAAGTATATTGCTTTTCATTCATACCTCAAAGCCACTCCATTTACATATCCCTAAAATTTCTCAGTAGTGGTCCATCTTAGGGCTAGAAATTACCAAGGTATGAGTAGTGTATGAAGTTGCAATCCAACAGACAATGACTGATGAATAGCCTGGCTTGTTTCCCTTCTTTGATTGGACATAACAGCTCCCAGACCTCAATTTTGACATCCCTACAAGTAACAAAGGCATAGCAGAGTTCGTGAAGGCCAAGTTAAGTTTCCCCAACTGCCTTTCACTGTCTGGTTTCAGGCTTTCAAGCAGGCTGAAAAGTTGGAGAGGTCACATGGTCATTAGCTGGGTGTCTTGCACCTCTGCTGGCCTTAGTCCTCTCCCGATAGGGCAATCTGTGAAGTTGTTAATGGCTTAACAACTACAGAATACTCTTCACAGTCTACTCCGTTCATCACTCACCTCAAAGAAACTTTTAAATTTGATGTCATTTGGGCTAACACTTATTTTTTTTTCCAGAAACAGTATTTATTCTGCACTGTGTCTTTACATCATAACTCATGATGGTTTGTCAGCATTTGTACTTATCAAGGGTCATTATCAACCCTGCCCTTCCTACCTTTAGTCTTTGCTCTGGCTTTCCCAGAATTCTGCCAAAAATGATTATGTCACCTAAATAGATAAATGTCTCTAGGTAATTTATATCCCCCAATTACCTCCTCCATTAAACACTGAAAACTGGCAGAAGCCCCAGAAATATGTTTGGGCAGTTTTTCAAATTAATACTCCACCCCTTTCTCACACACAGGGCAGATGAAGTCAATTTTTTTCTTGATCTCTTTTAGCCATAGGTGTTTAATCATTCTTACTCCTCAAGTCCAGAAGTGACCTCCAATGTCTCCTTGGCAGTCAGTCCAAGGTGCCTTAAACTTCAGGGACAGATTACTCATGCATTTTAGTGCGCATATTCAGAATGCAATAGTCCATGTAATGATAGTTTGCCAGATTGTTTTTATACCACCATGATGGGCCATACCTAAGGCTCTGGAATTTGGGTGTAATGATGTTAATGACTGCTTAATATGCTCTCATATGTATTTGGTTTTTGGCCTTACAACCTGTCTAGAATGCTCCTGGAAAGTGTGTGGATCATTTTAGTTCTATTCTTTGTTGTCACTCTGAACATAACATAGATTTCATTCGAGGAAGGAGAAAATTGTTTCTATCTTAAAAGTTGTCCTCCTAGTTTCTCCTTCCCCTTGTTGGGTACTGAGAAATCAAAATCCAAACATTTCGCTTTAATTTGGTAGATACCATGGAAGCAGCTCTGTTTAGAAAATCAAGGGTATGGCCGGGCACAGCGGCTCATGCCTGTAATCCCAGGTCTTAGGGAGGCAGAGGCGGGAGGATAGCTTGAGCCCAGGAATTCGAGACCTGCCTGTGCAATATAGTGAGACCCCGTTCTCCACAAAAAAAAAAGGAAAAAATTACTAAAAAGACAAAAATAAATAAATAAGCAAAAATCAAGGGTATCTCAGTTTGGCCAGTGTGTTCATTCTCTTCTTTTAGGTAGCAGAAAATAAACATGAGTAGGAAAACGTATCTACACATGCAACATCGGCCAGGCACGGTGGCTCAACCCTGTAATCCCAGCACTTTGGGAGGCCAAGGTGGGTAGATAATCTGAGGTCAGGAGTTCGAGACCAGCCTAGTCAACATAGTGAAACCCTGTCTCTACTAAAAATACAAAAATTAGGTGGGCCTGGTGGTGGGCGCCTGTAATCCCAGCTACTCGGGAGGTTGAGGCAGGAGAATTGCTTGAACCCAGGAGGCAGAGGTTGCAGTGAGCCAAGATCATGCCACTGTACTCCAGCCTGGACAACAGAGACTCCAACTCAAAAAAGAAAAAAAAAGCTAAGTCTGCCTGCTGCTGACACTACTGGCTTGTCTTTCTAAAAGATGGAATTTATTCTCAGAAGTAATGACACATTCCATCCACAGGCCTCCCAGAACAGGCATATAATACTAGATTATCTACCCCCTAGATGATCCCAGAGCCACCAGGAAAAATTCAAGTCTAAACTAAAAAAAAAAAATTTATAAAAGCAAGAGTAATTCTCTGAACTTAAGTCATTCAGGCTCTAAACTGTTTACCCTTGACTTGTGAGATGACATCAGCACTTCCCATTAGAATTCCAAACTTAAATAATTTGAGGACTTTCTATAAGAGAAAGAATACAAAATTACATATGCAAAATCAGATGTGAAGGAGAGTATTTAATTAAAATTAGAAAAAAATCACAGAGAATCACAAAATTCAAAAAGCTGGCTGTGGCAAAATAAAGACGGCCATGATTTCTTTGCTACTCATCCCACTGAGAGGTAAAGTCTAGTTCCACTTTCCTTGAATGTGGACTGGCTTCAGTGACTTGACAAATTTGCTATGGCAGAGTGAGACTAGTCACAAGAAACCTGTTACCCTTTTTCACTCAGGCCTCTTGGAATGCTCACTCTTGGAACCTATCCACAATGCTGTGAGGATGCACCAGTATTCCCAGGAGACCTATGTGGGCAGGAACCAAGGCTCCTGGTTGAACAGCTTCCAACTGAGCTGCCAGTCAGCAGCCAGCAACAACTCTCCAGCCACGCAGTGATTCCCCACACTGTTGAAAACTCCTCTCTAGCCATTTGCAATAGTGCTTAGAATGGAGCGCTGAAGCCAGACTGCTTAAATTTGAATATCTGATCCTACTTTATAGCTGCATAACTTTGGGAAAGTTACCTAAGTATTGTACTTCAGTTTCCTCATCTAAATAATGGAGAAATACCTTCCTATTGCACCTGGTTTTTTGAATGAAACAACATGAATTGATTATGTGTAGAGCACTTAAACAAATGCCTGCAAGTGCTCAATAAATGTGAGCTATTATAAGTAGGTATCGTCTTGCCGGGTAAAATGGCTCAGGCCTATTAACTCAGCACTTTGGGAGGCCAATGCGGGTGGATCATAAGGTCAAGAGTTCGAGATCAGCCTGACCAACATGGTGAAACACCGTCTCTACTAAAAATACAAAAATTAGCTGGGCACGGTGGCATGCACCTAAAATCCCAGCTACTCAGGAGGCTGAGGCAGAAGAATTGCTTGAACTCAGGAGGCAGAGGTTGTGGTGAGCCGAGATCACACCACTGCACTCCAGCCTGGGTGACAGAGCGAGACTCCGTCTCAGACAAACAAACAAACAGTAAGTAGGTATCACCTAAGCTCCCACAAAACTCTTTGATGCTGGCTACTAGAGGGTGTTCAGCAGTCTCCTAATGCTAACCTGCCCTCTTCTATGTGATTCTCTGAGCCCTCAGACTTCCTCCAGGGCTTCATTGCTTTCCTGGCTTCCTCCCAGGAAGTTGGAGTAGCTCAGGCACATCATCGACTTTCCAGGTGCATCTTCCTGGTATAAACGCTGTATCCTTTCTCTTCAGACCTTCCCTTTGGATACTTTACTATTTACTAGTATTTTATGCATTCTATAAACTTATTATTTCTGAGGACAATCTGTATGTTCTGATTAAGAAAAAGTTTCCATACAAAGAGGTTAGCTCAGGTGAGTAAAAAGATGAATGTTTTGAGATACGCATTCTCCCTATACTTAAAGCAATAGACAGGAATTTCTCAACTTCATTGACCTTTCTGCTCTGAGTCACATTCCTTCTCATTCTTTCAAGAACTTTCCTCCTGAAGTTATGCCTTTTCTCTTCTGCATCAACCAAAATTTCTTTCCTGTTGGATCTTTCCTCTTATGAGAATATGCATGATTATCATTCATTCTTAAAAATAAAATCAAGTAAAACTCCCTCTGATCCAACAATCCCTTCCACTTATGAACTTAATTCTCTCCTCTCCTTTACAACCAGTTTTCCAAATGTTTCTGCACACATCATTTCTATTTCTTCATCTCCCATTAACTCTCAATCAACTTCCATCTCAACCATAACCAGAAACTCCTTCATCCTAAGAGCAGTAACAACATGCAGTTCTCTGACATCATCTAACTGACCACGCGGAAGTGCTGGCACAGCTGTACACTATCCTATTCTTAAATCATTCTCCTCTTAGCTTCCCTGACATCATCTCCTAGTCTGGCCACTCCATTTCACTCTCCTTTTGCTCTTCCTCATCTGAAATGTTAGAAACGTTAGATTCTACCTGGTTCTTCACCCATTTTCTTTGGATGATCTCATCTATTTATGTAGCTTTTAAAACCATCTATTTGTTCACATCTCCCTAATTAATGTATCTATTCCACTTTCTGTGCCCCTACAGTTGTATATTCAACTGCCACCTTGACATTTCTTGGTGGTTTTACATGTGTCTCAAACACAACATACCAAAACACAATTCTTGATTTCTCCCAGGACTTGGTAATTGAATGAGAAGAGCAAACTTGGGCCTAAAGCACAACAAAATAGGGGAAACTCCTCCCCTGATAATGTTTTAAGAAAATAACTTAATATTTAATATTTTTAAATAACACCGTATAAGTAGTCATAAGGGTTAGGACTTGATTAGACATCTTTATATTTATAGTATAATTTAGTATTTTCATTTCATCTTATGCTTAAAGAAAGGAAGCAATGGAATATTTTTAATGTACAGACCTCTAAAGAGGCTAATCAGCCTCCATCTTCCCTCAGTTTTCTACCTATCAGTAAATGCATTGGAACTATCATCAATCATAAATATATCATCAATCAATCAATAAATAAGTAAGTGACTCACATCTTCTATTTCTTCATTAGTAAAATAAGAAGGACAATAATTTTTAAATTCTTTCCAGCTCTAAATTTCAAGACCTCTGAAAGTCTCATTAGACAAATATTTCAATGACAGGTAGGAGGTTCATTCACAAATCTAGACTCTGCTTCTAGAAGCTTTCTAGCAAGTTTAGTCTTGGAAGTGATATAGAGCATTTTCAGAAATTCATCACAACAATGTCATCTTCCTGTCTCTATTCTGTTTGAAATAGAGATATTCTTTTGGCTATTTCTATCTGAAAATGGGAGTGTTATATGAGCTTCACCATTACTTTGTGAATAAGAAGTATTTATAGTTTACAATATAAACCACATGAACACTTAGTAAACTGTCTGTTACAAAATAAGTCCCTCATAAATGGTAGCATATCTATGCAAGTTTTCTACATGTATGCATATATACAAATCAAATTTCACATTGTCTGTGATACCCAAGATGTTTCCAACAGGAAAATAGGAAAAGCTAACTTTTTTTTTTTTTTGAGACAGAGTTTCACTTTTTCGCACAGGCTGGAGTGCAATGGCATGATTTTGGCTCACTGCAACCTCCGCCTCCTGGGTTCAGGCAATTCTCCTGCCTCAGCCTCCCCAGTAGCTGGGATTACAAGCATGCACCACCACGCCCCACTAATTTTTGTATTTTTACTAGAGATGAGGTTTCACCATGCTGGCCAGGCTGATGTTGAATTCCTGACCTCAAGTGATCCACCTGCCTCGGCCTCCCAAAATGCTGGGATTACAGGCATGAGCCACCACGCCCAGCCAAAGGCTGGCTTTTTAAACCTTCTGTCTCAATCCTTTCTGAAAAAGAAACATTAGACAGCTTTGAAAGATAATTTAGAAGCATAGATTTGGCCTCTTTGACTATACACATACTGTTTTTCTACTCTAAATATCATATATTAAGGAGAGTGAGAAAGTTGAAAAATTCAATAAGATATTTAACAACTTCCGAAGCATTCTAACCCAGGGTTTCTCAGAATTAACATTCTAACATCCATGGAATTTTTTATTAGGCTTTAGTAAATCTATTTGATATGTTAAAACTCAATCACACAGCCAGGCATTTAGACTGTTAATTTCAGTCCCTCTATACATGGGTATTTACTTCAAATGACCTATCACATTGAATAAAGATTGTTTTCTAAGACATTTTTGAAAGCCTCTCACTAGTGTCTACTGAATTAGTGGCCAAAAATACTAAACCATAAAAATCATCCATTAGAAGCTGAGAAACATATAACCCAAGATGGAATAAGCTTGATAATCATTTTGACAAGGGTGAAATTGAAGTAAGAAACCTTGCCTAATCCACTGAACCAAATGTGGGTAAGTGTAGTAAAGACACTGCCCTTCAGCACTGTACTCAACCAGATACTTCCGTCTGGGTTGGAGGAAATGGAACCACCAGAAGCAGCTTAACTCATGGAAAAGCATAGCGTAACTCAGCTAAGCTTTGACAAGCTGGCACCCAGTCCTTACTTGGGCACAGGCACAAATCTAAAATCTGCTCTTAGGCACAGATGCATTGGCATGAAATCTATCCTTAGGCCCAGGAACTGGGACTTTTGGATACATTTGCATAATATATCATTCCAACAAAGTAATTGAAACTGTGGGGAGTGGGCAAATGTGATAAAATACAGCAGGCAGAGGAGGAAAAATTCAGACATTGTTGACATCAGACCCACAGTCTTAAGGGAGGAAAAAAGTATTTTGGGTAGAAAATTTCTAAAAGAATGTATGCCAAATTGTTAATAGTAGTTATCTCTTAGAGAAAGGATTGTTAAAGTGTTTTTTTGAAAGTGTACGTTTCTACAATTTGATTTTTTAAAAGCATATAGTACTTAGGTGATCAGAAAAAAATAATTGGAAAGCAAGAAAAGTGCCACACCCATAATTTATTTGCCAGTAATCAGTTCCCAGGTCTTCATTTATAGACCACTGAAAAAGAAATTTGGAATTTCTCCCTTTTGATTTACACTTGCAAGGAATAACCTATCAACTCCTTCACAAATGTTAAAAGATTCCCGGTCTTCTCTATGGAATAAACTCCCCACCAAGTAGACTTGCCTAGTATTCAAGGTGAGGTTGAGTCATATGTATAAATATAAAAGACTTTTAGTTCATCTTCAATAAAACAGAATATTCTTTAAACCAATGGTACCAGAGGGAAATGATTTCATTAAAAAAATGTTTGGCCAAAATATTGAATGGTGCTTTTAACCCACCACAGCAATTAAAATGCCTCTAATAAAATACCATTGAGATAAATTACAGTCCTTTGTTCAGAGCTCATCAGAAAAGATCTAATTTATAGTATTGACTATAACTTGTGAAAGTCTCTGTCTGAAAGCTAATACCATGATAAATTTTAATCATGTGGATAGAACTAGCTTCAAAGCTGTATTAATTATACATTTAAGCTCTACATACAAACTCATACATCACAGTACACCCAGAACATGTAAAATATAGTCTGAACCAAATTAAAATATGCCAATTTCCTCAGCAGTTATTTGCTTTTGATATACTGTAGTTATTTCAGTCCAGTCTTTACAAACATTAAATTACTGCTGTGTTTTCTTAGCCATTTTGCTTCCTCAGAGGGAACTCGAAGCTCTGGTTAACTTTCTGGTGTGATTTTATACTTCCACAGAATACAAAGTGACATCCACAATGCCCTTCATCCAAGTTAAGTACTTTAATAAAAAGGTTAAAAGTTGCTAGCAACTTTTACCTTATCGCAAAGTCTACCAGCGGTGCCCGCCACCCACCACAATTTCTGTCACACTCCTATTACTCTAGTTTTTTACTCCAGCGTCACAAACACAAGTCAAGTCACCAGAGTCCCATAAGTATAGGCATATATTCCCTGCTTCTGAAACAGCCTCACTGCCACTACTGAGAGCAGCCAGTCAGGAAACTGTTACCAATCTGTGACAAGGTAAGGAGCTGTGCCAGGTGTAAATGAACATACTGCTTCCTTCATTGAGAAAGCCTTTTTACAAAGAAAATATGAGCAGAACTGAATGGCATGCTTAGTGTTATAGTGAGGATTGTATATATGTAATAATATCACAGTGAAAAATAAAAATTTATAGATTCAAAATTTAGTTTTTTGAATCTCTCCTTTCTTTAGTTTCCTAGCTTCCTTCCCTAGAGTAAAGTAACCATCTTTACCAGTTTATAGATATTCTATGCATATGAAATTGTGTGTGTAAAACCAAAAAAAATATGTATTATATGCCATATTCTTTAAACATTCCATATTGGATATTGTCCCAAATCAGTACATATACAGCAGCTTTATTCTTTATGAAGGTTGCATAGTTTCTTATGACATGACTGTACATAATTTAACCAGTTCCCTAATATCAGTATTTGTGCTGCCTTTGATCTTTTTGCTTCTCTAAGCATTGCTACGATGAATATACTTTTAAGTTTGTCATTAAAGGTGTGATAAGTATATAAGTAGGTAAACTCCTGTAGTAGAATTGCAAGATCAATGGATATGTGCATTTGTAATTATAATAAGATGTTGTTAGCCTCTTACAGAGTTTATACCAAATTATATCCCCAAAGGCAGCGTAGAAGATGCCTATTTCCTCACACTCTTTTCAATACAGTATGCTATCAAAATTCTTTTTTCTTTGCCAAATTAACAAGGGAAAATGGCACCACAGTATAGTTTTAATTTTTATTATGTA
The DNA here is from genome assembly GCA_004027715.1 of Plecturocebus donacophilus. Classification (NCBI taxonomy): domain Eukaryota; kingdom Metazoa; phylum Chordata; class Mammalia; order Primates; family Pitheciidae; genus Plecturocebus; species Plecturocebus donacophilus. The sequence goes on along the minus strand of PVKP010035027.1, from coordinate 13,843 downwards.
TAAAGAAATACCTTCTTTGCTTATGTTCAGACCCATTTCTATTTACTTTAATGCAAACTGTTTTACACTGTGTTCATTGTTTATTGGAGTATTGGTCTTTTTCTTACATGGTTATTTGTATATGCTGAAGAACATACCCTTTGTTCTATGTCATGAGGTGCAAACAAATATGTTTTCCTGGTTTGTCATGTCTAATTTGTCTTTGCTTAAAATATTTTAATACCATGATAATTTTATTGTAATTATATGTGGCCAAATTAATCAACTTTTTTATTTATGATTTCTTAGTTTTGGATTAACCTTAGAAAAGTCATCCCAACACACACACAAATACACACATACACACACACAAATACACACACACACACACACACACACACAAACACATGCACCTGAGTGTATACATATATAGTATTTTCATAATATTTATATTTTAATTTTTCTTTGTAAATCTTTGAAACACCTGGAATTAATTTGATTTTCCAGATAGCTATCCAGCTGTCTCAATATCATTTATTATTAGGTTGGTGCAAAATAATTGCAAATTTTGCCATTACTTTCAATGGCAAAATAATATATCACTTACCCTCTGACTTTCTATTTTATTCTTGCCACATATTAACATCTGATACATATTTGGATCTACTTACTTTCTTGTTTATTCCATTTATCTGTCTGCCAATTCATGCAATAATTAATGTAACTGTTATTATATTAATGTAATTACAGTAGTGCTGTATTTTAACAATTGAGTGGGTAATTACCTTTCTACTCTTCTTTTTCAAAAATTTTCTTGGCATTTTAAAATTTTCTGTATAAATCAATATTTCCAGTTCCAAAAACAATTGCTTAGACAAACAGTAAATACTCTTACTGTATTTATTGGTATAAGAGAATTAAGCTTATTACTTAAATTAGGAAGAAATGTCATCTTTATAATATTGAATCTTCGTATTTAAGAAAATGTATGTTTTCTATTTGTGCAGATTTTGTACACTTCTTGTTACATTTATTTCTAGGAATTAATTTTTGTTGCTATTGTAAATGTGATGATTTATTATACCTTCTAATGTTATTGTTTGTACCTATGAAAGCTGTTGATTACTATTTATTATTGTACTAAAGTAATTATTAATTCCCTTACTGTTTGCTACAATTTTTTAGTTTATTATTTTGTGTATTCCATATAAGCAAGTGTCACATTTGCAAAGACAATTTTATTTTCTTTTTTTTAATATATATATATATAAAACTCATTTTTTCTTTTTTCTGATTGCAATGGCAAGTACATTCAGGACTATGTTAATAAAATAGTAGTGATAGTAGACACTCTGGCTTTTCCTTGACATTGATGGGACAACACAGACACATTTTAAACTAATAATCACCATCTAAAAGCTAGTATCATGCTTAATATGTCGAAGTGTGTCTTAATTAAACATAATGCTGGCTTTAAAAAGATGACTATTAGTTTAAAATGTGTCCATATAGTCTTTAATTGATTGAGTTTTTTTCTGTGCTTGATTGGGTGATTATATAATTTCTCTTATTTGTTCCTCGCATAGGTAAATTATATTAACAGAGTTACTAAAGTTGAATCAATTTCGTTATTCCTAGAATAAGCCAGTACTATTATCCCCACCAATGCTCAGTCACTGTCTGAGGGGCAAAGCAGGGGAAGGAAGTGTGTGTGTGTGTGTGTGTGTGTGTGTGTGTGTGTGTTTTATGAACTCCTTGGTGGCTCTAAAAGGGTGGCATCCAGAGGCTGTCATCCACTATGCCCCTCACAGCAGTTTCCCTTAAAGGAAATTTGAGCAGCAGATTTCTGCAGCCAACACATGAATCAATAAAGCACTAGAAGTCAAAAAACCTGAGCTTCAGAACAATAACTTTCAACCATCAGTCCATGTGATCTTGGACCAGTAATACACTCTTTGAGACTCACCTTATTTCTTGCTGGATTATATAACAGAGTAGTGCACTAATGTTTTTCAAGGTTTTTATTCTAATACTAGCTCCAAGAATGGTGTTTAGCACGTAATAATCACTTGATAAATATTTGTCAAAAGAAAAGAAATGAAATTAATAAATGAAAGAGACATTAAGAAAGAGAAGATGGAGCCCGTCAAAACATATGTATAAAAGGAGCTTCAAAATATGGATTCTATCTGTATCTTGTTACCATTCTCTATCACATTTCATTCCTCAGATACTCCATTTACAGAGCATAGCAGCTGCTTGAACATGTAATGGCTTGTATAACTCCACATCTTTGTGCATGCCAGTCTTCTGTCCTGGGATACCTTATGATCCTCTGTAACTGACAAAACTGTCAGAATCCAGCTTCAATGTCCTTTCTTCTATGAAGACTTTTTTGACATCTCTGTTAGGGATCATTTCTCCCTCCTTTGTGTCCTTACAGTATTTTGCTGGCATAACTGCTACAGCATTTACTTACTCCATAGAGATTCCTTTATATATCTTCCTCCTCCCACTAAATGATGGGACACATTAAGAGACCTTAACTAATGCACTACAACTGGATTGTAGCCATGGAAGGATATTGATTTTTTTCATTTATTCTCAGCGCCTGGGGTAGCCAGACAGAATCAGATGCCTCTGACCAGAAGCAAATTCATCCATTTATCCCATTGTACAAAAGCACATCTGCTAAGCATGCCATCATTTGAAAAAGATAGGGAAGAACTGCCTTCACATAACATAACATGATTTGAAAAAGATAGGGAAGAACTGCTTTAATGTAACAATTCCATGTTCTATGTCTTTGTATACTGGGCACCTTGGATGTAGCCTGGTGCATAAATATTAGCAATACAAGAACTCACATCTTATGCATACTGAATGAGTAAAGAAATTGTTCTCAGTTTCAAATTGTTATTAAGACTTGGCATTCACTGTTACATAATTATTTGATTAATATGTCTTATTCACTAGACTAAAACCCATTGGAGACTGGGTCATGTTTATTTTTTGCTTACCATTGTATCCCTAACACAATGTTTGGCTGGGGCTGGAATATGGCAGATATTTAATAAGTACTTGTTGAATAAAGCAAAAAAATAGGCCAGGTGTGGTGGTTCACGCCTGTAATCCCAGCACTTTGAGAGTCTGAGCTGGTGGATCACCTGAGGTCAGGAGTTCGGGACCAGCCTAACATAGCAAAACCCCATCTCTACTAAAAATACAAAAAAATCAGCTGGGCGTGGTGGTGGGGGCCTGTAATCCCAGCTACTCAGGAGGCTGAGGCAGGAGAATCACTTCAACCCAGGAGGGAGAGGTTGCAGTGAGCCGAGATTGTGCCACTGCACTCCAGCATGAGCAATAAGAGCGAAACTCTGTCTCAAAACGAAAAGAAAAATAAAAAATAAACAAATTATAAGACTGCCTTAGGTGGCTTAAATTAAAATCTTTTTAGAATCTTTGTACCCCAGTTTGGCCTGTCAGGGCTGCCATGTCCTCAACAGTTCCTGAGGATCCCTATATTATATTCCAGCTCATCCTTGCAGAGTGCTTTCTACCTGCCTGACTTTCATAGTAGCTGCTTATTTCCTGATTACCTTGCATGTTCTGCATCTGTCCAGCCATCAGAGAAAGGGCAAGTATAAACAGAGACTAACTTTGGTACTAGTCCCTGGCAGCCTCCCTCCAGAGGCATAGTTAAGTACTCATCTTGCCCTCAGAACATGTCTATGGGCTCATCACAAGGTACTATGTCTGTTGACCTTATCTTTGTTGCTAGAATGCTGGGCAAAATGACTAGCATGTCATAACTGCTTATCAAATGTTTTTTGATCACTCCCTATATTGGAAATTATTAATTAACTAACCAATTATCACATCAAATAATCACTAAATGATCAGGTGTTCTCCACAGTCAACCCCTCCAACAGTGGGCTTGGTGCTGAATGGATACCAAAAAAGGACAAAATACTTCTCTGCAGAGTTCACAGAAAAGAAAAATTAAAAAATTTTTCTTTTCTGTGAACTCTGCAGAGAAGTATTTTGTTCCAGGGAAGGCTGAAACAGTGTTGGGACAATGGATAGGGTAAAGCATGTGTTTTGAAGCCAAACTTTCTGAGCTTGAATCTCATCTTTTCTACTTAGTAAAGGGATGTTCTTGGGTTAGCATATCTGGGATATCAATCTTGTTGCTTGTAAAAGAGAGATGATAAAAACCACCACCACTTGGGTTGTCTCAAGGATTAAGCAAACACGTGCATTTAAAGTGTTTGGAAGAGACCAGGCATGTTGGTTCACTCCTGTAATAACAGCACTTTGGGAGGCCGAAGCGGGTGGATCACATGAGGCCAGGAGTTTGAGACCAGCCTGGCCAACACAGCAAAACCCCATCTCTACTAAAAATACCAAGATTAGCTGGATAAGTTGGTACACACCTGTGGACCCAGCTATTCAAGAGGCTAAGGCAGAAGAACCTCTTGAACTCAGGAGTTAGAGGTTGCAGTGAGTTGAGATTGCACTACTGTGGTCTAGCCTGGGTGACAGAGCAAGACTCTGTCTCAAAAATATATAAAAATTTTTTAAGTGTTTGAAGAGCCTCTGGTACACAGTCAGTTGTTCAATAAATATTAACTGTGATTATTATTGTTATTACTAGAAATTCTTTCAAGGAGGAGCCCCAGACCCTAAAGAGTATTAATAGTTGCCATTTATTGAGCACTTACTACATGCCAGGGAGTCTGCTAAGTGTTCTATATGTGTTACTTCTTTCAGGCCTTGCCACAGATTCTGTGAGCCTACACACCATTAAATACACATTCTACAGATAAGCAACTGAGGATTCAGAGAGTTCAAAGTAGTAACAATTAAGTGCCCAAACTCTCTTCTTTCTCATCCGGTCCTCTCTTCTGATCTGGCTTCCTTTGTCTACATGGAAATAAAGGCAATTTTAACCGTAGAGGGATTGAAAGAATACAGTTTAAGTACTAGACCATTTTTAAGGACTTGGAGATAGTGTTACAGGGTGAGAGGGCAGATTTTATAAACTTTTGGTTATAACCTTCTGGTTAAGATTTTTCAACCTTAGAAATGTGGCCTATACAACATTAGAACTAGAAGTCATTGAGACCTTTAATGCATTATTTCCTCTCTCATTCTCTTTTGACTAAGTTGATGTATTTTATCTGAGAGGCGCCTTCAGCAACCTAGAGGCACCAGCGCAGCATCAGAGAAAGGAAGAGAGTCTCTGGCATTTAGAATTTTCTAGAACAAATAGAATCATGGGGAATAAGCAGAGTAAACCAAAAAGAATCTCTTCTAGATGTGTTTGGTTTACTGAGAAGTAGCAAGGATTTGGGGTGGAAGCAGTGTTCAGAATAGAGTATGCAGAGGACTGAACTTTGATTTGGCCCTGTCTCCTGGGGCTCTATCTCCTGGGGCCCCCAGGTGGCAGAATAAGTGAAGAAAGATAGGTAGTGTCAACAGATACATACAGAGTAAAGATTTAGCACAAGCAATCATGGCCTCCAATCCTGTACCTTCCACCTACTAAATATAAACAAAATTGTAAACTTTCAGGTCCTCGTCATTTTTTTTTTCAGATGGCCTCTCACTCTGTCACCCAGGCTAGAATGCAATGGCACAATCTCGGCTCACTGCAACCTCCGCCTCTTGAGCTCAGGCAATCCTCCCACTTTAGCCTGAGTAGCTGGGAACACAGGCACATGCCACCACGCCTGGTTAATTTTTTGTATTTTTGGTAGTGATGGGGTTTCATCATGTTGCCCATGTTGGTTTCAAGCTCCTGAGATCAAGCAATTCACTTACTTTGGCCTCCCAAAGTGCTGGGATTACAGGCATGAGCCACTGCACTCATCTTCTAAATGTTTGTTATTTCTCTAAGGAATAAATCAGATCATTGTAATGTATGCAAAACAATTGACACAGAATAGTCACTTGATAAATATAACTATTAATTTTAGAGCATAACTCACATGTTTTATAATGACCTAAATTTTACCTGCAAAACTACTCTCAGACATTATGTTAATCTTTACAAACTCGTGATAGCCACCAAAAATATTTTTCATAAATATTTTGATCTTAGAACTCTTGGAAAGAAAATCACATAACTACATTGATTTTTAATACTTACACTTATATTCTAATTGTAGTTTTGATCTTACACTGAAAAAAATAAAAACTTTTAAAAATAAATTCATTTCTTATGGTCAAGCCCACTGAAACGATCTTTTTAAAGTAAATACTAACCAAAAGCTCACAGATCAATGAAACATTTTAGAGACCTCTGAAATAAAGCTGCACACCTACAACCAGCTCACCCTCAACAAAGTCGACAAAAATGAACAATGGGGAAAGTACACTTTATTCAATAAATGTTGGGAAAACTGGCTAACCATATGCAGAATTCTTCATTTATTGAATAAAGTGTACTTTCCCCATTGTTCATTTTTCTGGACTCCCACCTATTACCATATACAAAATTTAACTCAAGATGCATTAATGACTTAAATGTAAGACCTCAAACTACAAAAATTCTAGAAGAAAATCTAGGAAATATTCTTCTAGACACTGGCCTAGGCCAAAAATTTATGAAGACCCCAAAAGCAAATGCATCAAAATAAAAAATAGAAAAATGGTTAGCCAGGAGTAGTGATGGGTGCCTGTAATCCCAGCTAATTAGGAGGCTGAGGCAGGAGAATCATTTGAACCTGGGATGCAGAGGTTGCAGTGAGCCTAAATCATGCCACCGCACTCCAGCCTGGGTGATGCAGGGAGATCCTGTTTCAAAAAAAAAAAAAAAAAATAGACAAATGGGACTTAAACTAAAGAGTTTATGCACAGTAAAAAGAAATGATCAACAGAACAATCTACAGAATGGGAGAAAATATTTGCAAACTATGCATCCACATATGATTTAATATTCAGAATCTATAATAAACTTAAATGAATCAAAAAGAAAAAAGCAAGCAACACCATTAAAAAGTGGGCAAAGGGCATAAACAGACATTTCTCAAAAGAATACACACTAGCAGCCAACAAACACATGAAAACATGCTCATCATCACTAATAATCAGAGAGCTGTAAATTAAAACCATAATGACATACCATCTTACACCAGTCAGAAGGGCTATTATTAAATAGTTGTCGCTATGTACAGAGAAAAAAAAGTCAAAAAACAAGAGATGTTGACAAGGTTGTGGAGAAAAGGAAATGCTTAGTGAGAATGTAAATTAGGTCAGCCACTCTGGAAAGCAGTTTGGAGATTTCTCAAAGGACTAAAAACAAAAACAGAACTACCATTTGACTCAGTAATCCCATTACTGAGTACATACCAAAGGAAGATAAATCATTCTACCCAAAAGACAAATGCTCTCATATGTTCACTGAAGCACTATTCACAATAGCAAAGACATGAAATTAACCTAGAATTGGATAAAGAAAATGAGTACATATACACTATGGACTACTATGCAGCCATAAAAAATTAAACCAAGCCCTTTGGAGCAACGTGGATGCAGCTGGAGGCCATTATTCTAAGCGAACTAATGCAGAAACAGAAAACCAAATATCATGTTCTTACTTATAAGTGGGAACTAAATCTTGGGTTCACACAGACGTAAAGACAGGAACAATAAACCATGAAGACTCCAAAAGCAGGATCAGGGAGGACTAAAAAGCTTCCTATTGGGTTCTATGTTCACTATCTGGGTGATGGAATCAATAGAAGACCAAACCTCCGCATCCCACAATATACCCTATAACAAACCTGTACATATACCTCCAGAATTTAAAATAAAAATGGCAATAAAAAATCAAATAATAAATACTAAACAAAAGCTACTCCCTTTTCAACTTCTAAGATACATGTAATAATTGAAAATACAAGCACCTGGCTGCGAGTGGTGGCTCATGCCTGTAATCCCAGCACTTTGGGAAGCCTAGGCAGTCAGATAACCTGAGGTCAGGAGTTCGAGACCAGCCTGGCCAACATGGTGAAACCCCATCTCTACTAAAAATACAAAAGTTAGCTGGGCATGGTGGTGGGTGCCTGTAATCCCAGCTACTAAGGAGGCGGAGGCAGGAGAATCATTTGAATCTGGCGGGTGGAGATCACAGTAAACCGAGATCACGCCACCGCACTCCTGCCTGGGCAGCAAAGTGAAAACCCACCTAAAAAAAAAAGAAAACGGAACCTAAGATACAAATATCCAATCATTATATTAACATGAGCTTTTTAAGCAACTTTTTCTCTTGCTCACTTTGGCAGCACATATACTAAAATTGGAACTGATGTGGGATTTTTCTTGACCCCTCTCCTGGACAAATGGCAGGGACACCCCATCTATTTGGCGCACCACACTCGGCCCCTTGCAGTAGGAAGCACGTGAGCGAGTGAGTGCAGGATCTAGCTGGTTGCTCTGGGTGCAGACACAGGAGCAAGCTCCTAGTGGAACCTGCAGCTAGACTAAGCGTGTTGCCTCAGGGGGAATGCAGGCACCCAGGTGAGAGTGCTTTCAACCCTGAAGCCCCAGAGGAGGTGTTGCAGTGCTCTTTTTGTTCCACCATCCACAGTCCAACAAACAGCGATGTGTTAGCAGCTCAGCTGGCCCCTTGCCTCACTGCATAGGATGGCTGCCCCTGCTGGCGAGGGCAAAGGGCCAGTATGGCACCCTTTCTGGGTCCCCATACTCGGTAGGTCCCAAGCTCTTGTCCAGAGTCCAAGAAGCAGGAGACCACACGGATTATTAAAGCATGGTGAAGGCAGAGAATTTTTACTGAGCAATGAAAACATCTCTCAGAGAGGGGAGCTGGAGAAGGGATGACAAGGGCAGGTCGTCTTTCCCAAAGTTAGGTTGTCTTTACTCTGAAGTCAGGCTGTCTTCTCCTCTACCAACTGAGTCTGGGGTCCTTATCGGCACAGGATGGGAAGTGCGTGCTGATTGGTTTGTGAATATGCAAAAAAGGTTAAAGTGAAGACACCGCTCAAAGAGGGGCCTGACAGTGTAGAAAACCAATTAGAAAAGGGTAGATATATGTGAAATAGGTGAAGGGTGGGGATCAATCAGAGGAAAGTGTGCGAAACAGGAAGACAAGTTATCAATCAGGTCTGAGGATTTAACTTGTAGCTTGGCTTTCAGGCTTTAAACTGGCTTCAGCTTGGAGGTGGGGTTTCACTGGGGACACTCCACTATCTGCCTAGGTATTTGGCTGCTTCCTGTCACTCTCAGAACAATACAGAGAGGATTATTATGGCCCCTAAACAAGAATGACATGCAGATTCATGAAGCATTCCATTAAAAAAAAAAGTAAAAATGAATAAAACAAAAAAAATTTTTTTAATTGACAATAATTATACATAGTGATATTTTGATACATATGATGTATACTGATCAGATCATGATAATTAGCATATCCCTCATCTGAAACATTTATCTTTTCCTTAAAACATCAATACATGTCTGACTGGCTATCATAGTCAATTTGGATAGATGGAGACTCTATTTCAATGGATCAAATACATTAACTTTTGGAAAATCCTGAGTAGGTGGAGAGGTTTTTGGTTTGGGTTTTTTTTTTTTTTTGTAATCTGAGTGGAGATTTCTTTTGATCTGAGAGGACAGCAAAGATCAGGTTAAAAGTTTGCATGATAATATATATAAACTCTTTAAAAAGCAAAGATTATAGTTGATATAAGATGGTTTCTAGAGAGAAATATATTTCTCTCTAGAGAAGACTGTACAGCCTTATAATTGTTTCCATTCACATGGAACAATTCCAGCTGCTTTCAAAAATCAACAAATGATAAGCAGAAGGAAGATGGAAGGAAAACAACAGAATTTTTGCTATGTCCAAGTGATAAACACTGGATTTCATATAAACTATGTTAAGCATAATTAAACACAGAATTAACATCATTTGTAATGTAGTGAAAAAAGGCAGCTGAAACAAATGCAAAAGATTGCCAATACATTGCTTTGATGATCTAAATCAACACTGCCAAGTTATATATTTATAAAAAATAGGAACAAAGGGTCAAACAATTAATTTTCCTTCTGGATGCATGTGCGTAGACTATGGCTAAAGGTTTGAATAAATTTTCATCCTGTTACTATTCATCAAGTTTGTTAAATCTTAACCTTCCATGAACCATGCCTGTCAGTGTATCTAATTACCTAGAATTAATCAAAAAGAGTTCTAACCTTACATTTCTTAGTTACAGCATCATGGGCAAGAGATGAATGTTTTTAATAAAATTTTCAGGCCTCTATGTATGATAAAAGTAAAAAAATAACAAATTATTTGATGTTTCCAATGTTTTAAGTATGGTGCAAGCACTTGAAATATGTCATTCATTCACTCAACAAACATTTAGTAAGACAATATTTTTGATAGACAAGTTCTCTATTAAGTGTTAGAGATAAGAGTTATAAATTTCTCATAGTCTGGTGGGAGTGACAGGCATATACAGATGCAATTTTAATACAATAAGAAATGCAGCAATAGCATAGAATTTTAATGTGAGGTGGGAAGAAGGTGCAGAGTGGTGGCAATTTGCACAGAGAAAAGACATTTTACTTTACCTTGTGGGAGAAGGGAGTCAAGAATACTTTCTTAGAGGAGATGATGACTACACTGAGATCCCAAAGAGGAACAGGATTGATTTTTCTAAAAATCCTCATTAGTAGGTAGCATAATTATCTCCATTTTATAGATGAGGAAATGGACATACTCTGACTGAGAGCTGCTAAGTGGCATAACCAACATTTTGAACCCAAGCCTACCTGACCCCAGTTTCCAATGTTCTATATTTTATCCTCTGGTAAGAGAAAACTTGAAAGTGGAAGAAAATATATTTAGCTCCAAGTCATAAAATGTTTTGCCATTACTGAGCTGACCTAGCCATTCCAGCACAACATTCCCTTTTTACAACTTTTCCATGTTCAGCTAAGAATATATAATTGCTGGCTTGTATTTCTACCATATATTCTTAGAAATTCTCATGAAAAGCCAAGACATTATAGTTATTTCAGAGAGGAACAGGTATGAACACCTAAAATCATCAGTAAGAACAGAGGATGCTCTATTAAAAATATGTGTAATAAGTGGCCAGGTGCTGTGGCTCACGTCTGTAATCCCAGCACTTTGGGAAGTTAAGTTGGGAGGATCGCTTGAAGCCAGAAGTTCAAGACCAGCCTGGGCAACATGGTGAAACCCCATCTCTACAAAAAATACAAAAATTAGCCAGGCTTGGTGATGCACACTTGTGGGCCCAGCTACTCAGGAGGCTGAAGTGGGAGAATCACCTGAGCCCAGGAAGTCGAGGCTGCAATGAGCCATGATCATGCCACTGCACCCCAGCCTGGGTGACAGATGAAACTCTGTCTCAAAAAAGAAATTGTAACAAGTGTTTGGAAAATTTTTAATGAGAGGGAAGGGCAGCAGCCTGAAGATTCTCTGGAATAAGGAATTTACTTACCTTTTCACTTTAGTGCAGAAAAGGAGTTTCTTAATCATTTGCCTATCTTTATGAGAGAATTAGGGCACAGTTTTATTTTTGACCTACTATATTATCAAATTGAAAAGGACTAAATAAGAAGTTTAGAAAATTAGGAGCCATCCTGATCACCAATTGCCAGCAGCTCATGCTACTTCCATAAAAGAACACTAAGAGATTTCATTGACATTATCATTACCACTGATGCATAAAATATAAGACTGGGAGTGATCTACAGATAAGTTCATTTAGTAGATATTTACTGGTGACCTATTATGTGCCCAGCAATGTTGTGCCCACTAAGAATTTAATGTCAAGCAAATCATAGTACTTGCCCTTAGGAGACAATCAAGCAATTAGAATATAAATGCACAGAGTCCAGCCAACTCATTTTACCCATGTGGAAATAGGTTGTAAGAACATTAGTTTGTCTAACTCTCTTTCATTGTTGGTGAAAGGAAAACTGATACATCCTTTTTAGGAAGACAATTTGAAAATACATCTTAAATTTGAAAATGTTCTTAGTTTTTGACACAGCTATTCTAAACAGGATTTTATCCTTCAGATGTACATGCAGAAGATCCAAAGATATGTGTCTGATAGTATTCTTGGAGCATTACTCATATTACTCATATGGGGAACAATCTAAAAGTCTATCAATAGATGACTGACTGAATGACATATGGAATATGGTACAGGAATTTACAAGATGAAGTCAATTTGACATAATGTAAACATGGCAAGACATTCAAGACCAATTGATATATGAAACAACAGCTGTAAAACAGCTTGGATAATATGGTTCTTTCTTTGCTTAAAAGAAACAGGCCAGGCATGGTGGCTTATGCCTGTAATCCTAGCACTTTGGGAGGCTGAGGCGAAAGAATCACAAGGTCAGGAGTTCGAGACCAGCCTGGCCAACAGGATGAAACCCTGTCTCTAATAAAAATACAAAAAATTAGCTAGGCGTAGTGACAGCCACCTGTAATCCCAGCTACTCAGGAGGCTGAGGCAGGAGAATCACTCGAACCCAGGAGGCAGAGGTTGCAGTGAACTGAGATTGTAACATTGCACTCCAGCCTGGGCAATGGAGTGAGACTCCGTCTCAAAAAAAAAAAAAAAAAAAAAAATCAAAAACATAAACAAAAAAACCCTAAACTAGAAAACCTGTTCTGAGGTTTTTTTCCCTAATTTGTGAAATTATGTGTATGAATGTTTTCATACATATAGGGAATTAGAATCCTCCAGGTTTATTTTAAACAATTATCTGGCACTAACAGAAATATAATTTATGATGTTCATATCATTCCAGAAAATCTAGGTCATACCAAAGTTTGGTTCTTTGGAAATTTGATTTCCTTATTTTCAAGGTGCTTGAAACAATAAATTCTCACATGCTGCTTTGGGGAAAAAAAAGAGAGAGAGAGAGAGAGAAACACTACAAATACATGTTTGGAAAATTAATGCTGTGGAAATTAATAACACATGATAAGCAATGGTTAATAAAGTAGCTACAGATAATTTTCACTTTTACGTTGTATATTTCTATAATGTTGTATTGAACATTTTTTTTTTTTTTGAAATGAAGTCTTGCTATACTGCTCAGGCTAGTCTTGGACTCCTGGGCTCAAGCAATTCTCCTGCCTCAGCCTCTTGAGTAGCTGAAACTACAGAAGAGGGCCACCATGATCATTTTTAAATTTTTTTAAAAAGGAGAATGTTCAACTCAGTTGATGTGATATATAAACATTTTTTCTCTTAAAAAAAATTAGACTTTTTTACTTTCTGGACTTTTATATCTATGAAAGTACTTTAAAAACTACAAAGTCTTAGGCAAATTATGGGATTGTATCTTTGTATTAATTATCAATAATAAATATATTGAAGCACTCTGGAAAAGAATATGCTTATGCAGAAAAGATTTTTAACTATTAAAAATAACATTAGGAGAGAGATCCAAGATGGCCACGTAGCAGCAGCTCGGGATTGTAGCTCCCAGTGAAAGCACAGAGAGCGAGTGGATGCCGCAATTACAGACGAATTTTTGATGCCCACAAACTGGGAGATTCCCGGCGAAGGAGCTACAAAGGTTGCCAGCGTGACTCTTGGCCGGCGAGGCGCTTCTCGGTGCGGAGTGTATGGGACTGGGTGCCCAAAGTCTTGGCTGGTCCCAACCCCACAAGGAGAACAGCAATTGGAAGCGCTAAAGACCAAGAACAAGCACAGCTGAACCCGGGAAGGCCCAGCTCTGTGGGGAAGGGGCGCCCCCCAAAGGAAAACTAAGAAACAGAAAAAACTTCATCACCAACAAGCCGGACGTCCACTCAGAGACCCAATCTGAAAGT
>PVKP010035026.1:0-23686 GCA_004027715.1 Plecturocebus donacophilus | reverse complement strand
TTCTGGGGGCATTCGGGGCTGCCGCTGGAAGGGCCATTCGGGCCTGCCTGTGCTTCTGCTGACTCGGCCTTGGAGCTCAGCTGCGCTGGTTACGGGCCGGCTGCCTCTCCTATGCCACGCCGCACCCTAAGTGGGGCGCGCTGTTTTTCGCACCTCAGGGGCTTTCCTGTTGCTGTTGAAGGAACATGCCTGGATGCGAGGCGGGGGGCAGGGAGTTGGCTGTCATTGATGATAGGCTGTTGAAAAATGTGTGTGCTTGAGGGGTATTGTGAGGCTTGGAGGGGTCCTGGCTTGCTGGCTCCTGGTACCAGAAGCTGCTGTAGGTCTCAGCAGTGCGTCTCAAAAAGACTGAAATGGCAGCCTGGTAAGTGGGAAGAGCAGGGATGAGAATTCAGAAGCTTTTGACTATGCTACCTGGGAGAGTTTTTCACTCTGTATCCTTTGCGAAATGAGCATCTTAGTACCTGCCTGTGTGCCTCCCAGGGGGCTGGTGAGGATAGGATGAAACCGTACCTACTGAGCAAATCGCTGGGTAGTTATGAGTTTCCCTTTTCTTTTGCCGACAGGCGGGTTGGATTCAGGGACTGGAGAGTCTTAAGAAGAGAGGGTTTGTTAAGAGGTGAGACTGGACCATTTTCTTTTAGCAGTTTGGGATGAGGTTTAGTTGGGAGTTCCCAAAAGACTCAGCTGTGTCTTGGATCGTGACTGCTTCTCCCTGTGAGGCCTCTGAGGGAGCTGCTGCAACGTGGCAGTGGCAAGTGGAAGCAGAAGCAGAACATTTGTTTGTTGACCTTTAGACCCCAACCCTGATGAGGACTCTGAGCTGGAGCATACAGCTCAGGCCTGAGGCTATGGAAGTCCCTCTCCCTCCATCCAAGTACAGACCCCAATTTCACCACATTCCAAAAAGGCTGGGTGCGTTGCTTCACGCTTGTAATCCCAGCACTCTGGGAGGCCAAGGTGGGTGGATCATTTGAGGTCAGGAGTCTGAGACCAGCCTGGCCAACATGGTGAAACCCTGTCTCTACTAAAAAATACAGAAATTAGCCGAGTGTGATGGTATGCGCCTGTAATCTCAGCTACTCAGGAAGCCAAGGCAGGAGAATTGCTTGAACCTGGGAGGGGGAGGTTTCAGTGAGCCGAGATCATGCCACTGCACTCCACCCTGGGCAATGGAATGAGACTCCTCCATCTCAAAACACACACAAAAAACTCGAAGACCCCCAAAAGAAGGTAATGCCAGGACTCCACTGGAGCAGCGAGAAAGCAGGATGACGGGGCTCTTTCTGAATTTCAGAAGAGTGCTCTGTACCCATATATGTGACCTTTCAAAGCCCAGTGCTTCTGCTCACTGGCAGTTGACCAGTTCAAACTGTAATGCCTCCTACCTTTGTTGCGTAGACAGAAGAGAAGGTAGATGGAGGTTTCTCTACTAACCTGCTTTTTTTTTTTTATACCGTAGAAGCTATGGGACTTTTGGGGGCCAGAAACCATGGTGCTGGCCTCCCTCATTACCACTGGTTGGTATAGTGGTGACCCAGTGACATTGAGGGGATTAGGCCCTTACTGGGGCCTGTGCTTGTGTGGCAGGTACCGGAGGATCTAGAAGCAGCAGGTGAGAGTTCTCCCACTCTGCCTTGGCAGAAACAGTGTGAATGGCTCTCAGAGACTGCTGCTCTCTGACTGACCATCATGCTCTTTGGGTTAGAAGGAAAGCCCAAACTTGGTGGCAAAGAAGAGCTAGAACGTGCGTTGAATAATGAGGGGATTGGCAACATTTAGGGTTGAGAGAAAGACTTCATTAATGAAAAATACTGCATCTTAGGCTCTCTGATGTGGCCCACCTCTTGAAATTGATTTTCCTTTTCAGTATGAAGGGTAAGAGCTCTGACTTGGAAGTCAGTCAGGTCTCTTTGAAACTGCAGGCTGCCACCTCCTGCTGAGTGAACCAGCACTACTTTCTTAGCTTCACAGAGTTTTGATTTCTTTATTTGTAAAGCAAGGATAACCATGCCCACCTTGTGAGGTGGTTATGAAGAATAAATGAGACAGGAGGGGGTAAGGTACCTGATCCACTTGGCCCTCATTGTTAGGGTCCTGTTCTGTCTCTCACTGCCTGCCCATTTTTCAACACAAGCCACTCAGAACAGCATGTAACGTGCAAGGAGAGCAGGACGGGGAATTTTGAGGCCTCAACTTCTTATATAACCTTGAACAAATCCTTTCCTCTCTCCAGACCTTGGTTTTCTTAGCTGAGTGAGGAGGGTGTCAGACTATGTGATCATCAAGAGTCCTTCTAGCTCTAGTCTTCTGGTTAGTGTGCTGTCATATTTTCTTCAAAGACAGGAGGGAGGAAACTAATGACCTGTTGTTTAGTTCGTCTCTTAAAAATATCTGTCTAGCACCTTGCCTGGCATGCAGTAGGTGCTCACTGAATGCTTGTTGAAAGAACAGATGTAGGACTTTAACTAGAAAGAAGGTGTGGCAAGTTGTCCCTGATGCTTTTATGCATATGGTATCTCTACCTTTAACATGCATTTTATTTATTGCACAAAAATATTGTAACATTAGTAAAATTAGTGAACCTCAACATAAAAGACAAAAGTTGTTGCATGGTTCCATTTCATCACACATTAAGTTCATTGAATTTTTGTTCATAAACATACATAATTCTTCATGGATGCAATTGTATGTATGTAAGCATTTGGGAAAGGCCCAGTGATAAATGGTTTCTTTAAATATAGTTTAAAACTTTTTTTTTTTAAGAGACAGGGTCTTTCTATGTCACCCAGACTGGAGTGCAGTAGCGCAATCATGGCTCACTACAACCTTGACCTCCCAGGCTCAAATCATCCTCCCAAATACTGTGCCACAACACCTGGCTAATTTTTAATTTTTTTTGTAGAGATGGGAGTCTCGCTGTATTGCCCAGGCTGGTCTCCAAGTCCTGGGCTCAAGTGATCCTCCCAGAGTGTTGGGATTACAGGTGTGAGCCACCACATCCAGCAAATACAATTTTCGTTTTATATTTTGAGGAAGTGAAAAAGTCACACATGGATTTTTTTAAGGCAAGTAGGGGAATAAATTGTAAAGTTAGTGTCTTTCTTGCCTCAAGTTGACAGTTCCTAATCCTTTTCCCTAGAGGCAACCACTGTTACCAGTTTCTTGTTTATTATGTATTCTTTCTCTTACACAAAGAATAGCATTCTGTACATACTGATTGCTGCTTTATGTATTCACTTGATTTACTTTGGAAATTGTTCTAACATTGGAAAATATGTCAGTTGGTATGTACAGTTCCTTTTTTCTTGAGACAGCATCTTGCTCTGTCTCCAGGTGCCAGGCTAGAGTGCAGTGGCACGATCTTGGCTCACTGCAGCCTCTGCTTCCTGGGTTCAAGCAATTCTCCTGCCTCAGCCTCCCAAAGTAGCTGGACTACAGGTGCGTGCCACCACACCCAGCTAATTTTTGTATTTTAGTAGAGATGGGGTTTCACCATGTTGACCAGGATGGTCTTGATCTCTTGATCGGACCTTGTGATCCACCCACCTCGGTCTCCCAAAGTGCTGGAATTACAGGCAAAAGCCACCGTACCTGGCCACAGTTCCTTCTTAATAAATGCTTTTGACTGATAGAAGCACAATTTTGGACCTTCACCCCCCACTCCCCAATGATGTTTTACTCATTATTTAGAAGACTAACAAGAGACATCCTTTGTCCTCCTCTGGGAAAAAAATGTGGCCTTGGTCCCAGTGAACAGTAGATTAAAGGGCAATCCATGTATCTGGATGCAAGGCAGAGTACAGAAAGAGAAAGGAAAAGGAATTTGTTTACTGGTAATTGAGAACTGATTTTCCATTCAGGTCATAATTCAAAGTCCAGCTCTGTCATTTACTGGCTGTGTGACTTGGAACGATTTACCTAATCTCTCTGCATCTTAGTTTCCATATCTGTAAAATAGATAATGGTAATAGGATCTGTCTTCAGGGATTTTTGTGCAGAGGAAGTGAGATCATGCAATGCAAAGTACTTATAGCAATAGCAGGTCATAGTAGGTGCTTAAGAAGGATGAGCTGCTATTTTATTAATGATCTGAAATAGACTCTATTTTTTGTGAGCAGATATTTACTGGACATTTAAGGGGGAGCCATGGAGAATGCCTAAAGTCCTCGCCCTTGATGTGCTCGCATGCTCTGTATGGAGATTGGCACACAAGTCGTGGATTACCGAACAGTATATAGTGGGCTAAGTGGTGGGAGGTGAGCAGTGTGTGAGATCACAGAGGCAGGGAACAAGGACTTCTTCCTGGGGTGATTTGGGAATTGCCTCCTCAGCTCAAATTTTCCCTCCTTTGTGAAACCGACTTAATTTTTTCAGGCACCCTCCTATTTGTACTTCTTTGACTTTCATTCTGTGTGTACCTGGATCAGAGTACACGTCATGTTACTGCATGTGTGACTTTTTGCCTGTATTGATACTCTGCACAAGGAAAGTCTCCCGCTTTCTTTGCTGCTGAATCTCCAGGGCTTGGCACAGGGTAGGCTCTTTTTGAACAGTGTGATGGACCTATGCTGTGACAAATCATGCTACTAAATGGTGGCAAATTTTTATTTATATGTCACCACGTCTCTGGTGAAACTCATTCTCTGGACTCTACTTCTTCACTCCCCCAGTGTTTGAGTGCTGGCTCTGAGACAGGCATGTGCTGTGCTGTACGCTAGCTGTAGGCTTTGGGTATGGCTGGCGATACTTGTCCTAAAAAGTCTTAGGGATGGGGAAGAAAAATATTTGTTGCAGATGCTGAAAGTCAAGATGAGGAAGCAGAAAAATGGACAAGTCTGAAATGAGCCGCTCATGCTTGCTGAAACTCACCTCTCCTTTCCGCAGAAGTATGGCTGCTCTCCCTTCCCTCGGGCTGGGGTGTGGAGGAGCAAGCCAAAGGAGCCGAGTAGGTGGCCCATAGATTTTAACTGAGGGGAAGGGTTGGTTGGATTGGCTTCTGTGAGGAGTGTTTCTGGGCCTCCTTTCTTAACAGAGAATACACTTGATTTTCTTCAGGTGAGCATTCATTAACCTGCCTTGCTGGGCTCTTGCTTTGGGCTAAGCCTTGTACTGGATGCTGGACACGTGCAGATGAAGCTCTGCCGGTGTCCTTTGGGACCTCACAGTCAGTGGAGAAGTCACCCACAAACAGAAGGTGACTGAAGGTGATTGACCGTAACAGAGAACTTCTTGTGAAGTAGCCGAGCAGATTCAGGCTCAGAGCCAGGCAGACCTGGGTTCAAATCCTACCTCTGCCACAGACAACCTGTGTGACAATGGACAGGTGTCTTCCCAGCTCTGAGTCTTGGTTTACTGATTTGGTAAAGTGGGGATAGCAGTATTACCTAACGTAGGGCTGTTGAAGATTTCAGTGAAATAATGCAGTGTAGTGTTTAGCACAGTGCCTGCCAGGAAGCTAATGCTTGCAGAGTGCTCACTGTTGTGTTTATACATGGTGCTGGGGGAGAACCAAGAAGCACCTCTTGAGCTGTTTCCTCTGTGTCCTAGTGATAGTGTAGTAGTCATGGTGAAAGTTAGGCATTGAAGGTGAAGGTGATGGTCAAGGTGTCTGAGAAATCAACTCTGAAGTCATAAAGTGCTCAAGGAGTCCTCAGGACCTTCCTCACCAGCCCTGTTGGCGCCAGGGCCATGGGCTTGTCTATAAGTGTTTCCTCCCCGCTTTCTGCATGAGCTCTTCTGGAAGGTGGGTTTCACCCATCATCATTGTGAGCACCTTTTCTTTGTCTGAGCACCTGCACTGATCAATTTGATGACTTTTCCCCCAAAGAGAGGCATGAGTTGTACTTGTCTCACCTGTGCTTACTGAGGAGCGCAGAGACCTGAAGACCCAGAACAGCAAATTATTCCTTGGTTTTTCTGTAGAGCTTTCATATCTGTGGTGTTCTTTGCAGGAGATTTATCTACTGAGCATCGGAGAGGCAGATAGGGCAGTGCTTAAAACACAGACTCTGGAGTTGGGACACAAACAGATGTGGGTTTGTATCCTGACCTCATCACAAGCCATGTGGCTTTGAGCAAATCACTATACCTGTTCAATACAAGAGGTGAGATAGTACATACTTTTGTGTGGTTCATACAGGGTTTCAGGGAGATGCTACAGAATAGGGCTTAGCAGAGGGTTTGCACATTGTGAGCACCCAGGACATGGGAGCTAGAATAGTGTCCTGTTTTCACCCAGGGTCATAAGATTTTTAGGATGCTTTTCTCAGGGTGTTAATGTATTGCCTGTGGACGTTATGTGAGTTATTGCACAAGCAATGTGTTAAAACACACATGTACTTGGTGATGGGGGGCTGGCAAGCACATCCAGGGTAGTAGGCAAAACTCTTCCTGCACTGGGATTGCAGATGCAAGCCTCAGCTCCCACAGAGACATAGGGTACTGATGAGGAAGAGGACGGAGCCATTCTGGGGGCAGGACCTCTGTCTCAGGCCCATTTAGGAACTGAAGGCTGGCTTCTCAAGTTCTTTCTGTTTAATCATTCTGTTATTCCATGTAAATGATGGGTCTTTAATATGAACTAATAATGCAACATGATACTTTCTCTCGTCAGGATTTAAATATTTCTATTTTATGGTTTTAAGTTCAAGTCAATTTTTGAGTAATCAGAAGAAAATTTAAATGTTTGGTTTTGACAGTCATAGGTTTCTTTTAAAATCATCTGAGATGAAGAATAAGGAATGTATTTTAAGTTCCTGTTTATTGGATACAATAATTATCACCCAGTCTTGTATAAGCCTGATAACTAGGGCAAGGGAAGTTTGTGCTTTTGGCATATTTCTGAATAATTGAATATGGAAAACAAGTTAATAGATTCAAGACAGTTTGCTGTGTCTTTCTGTGGCAATAAAGTTCGTTATGTGGAATTAACATATTGAGGATTATGTGGACTAATCCTCTCTGCAGCTGTTTTATTTTTTCCGTCCAGGTACCATATCTTTAACACTTTCAGTCCACTAGCATTTATAGATTGTTCTTCTGCTCGGCTCCCACAACTCTCTCACTGTGTGCCCTGCCATAGCATACAGTACCATTGTGCCCACCAATGACTTCCTCGTGACCTTTCTCTAGACTTTACAGAGTAAGAGTCCACATTTGTTCTTGCATATTTAGAGTCTACGCCAGGGCTGGTACAAGGCAGCTAGAAGGGTCTGAGTATGTCATTCCTGTTGCTTAAAATCCTCCAGTGGCTTCTAACTTCTGTCAGAAAAAAGACCAAATCATTAGCATGGCCTGCGAGCTATAAGAATATGCTTTCTAGGGTGACTGCCTGATATGTCTGTCTCCCCTGGTGCAGTGCAGTCCCATCAGGTCTTGGGCTATGGCTGTTTTGCCCACCAACAGGTCCTCAGTGCCTAGCCTAGCATCTGGCCTATAGTAGATGCTCCATAAATGTTTATTGGATGAGCAAATGGAGCCAATATTGGATGAACAAATGGGTGCATGGTGACTGATTTGAATCTATAAAATAAGAAGGTCATTGGAGTTGAAGTTCCATCTGTTATACAATATCTCAATACTTTACAACACTTAAAAAGATCTCTTTACACCTTTTATTCCAGACTTATATTGATTCTGCAGGTAGGTAGGGCAGGTTTTGATATGCATAGAAGAAAATGGAAGCTCAGAGAGGTTAAATACGTTGCCCAAGATGCAGCTATGAGAGAAGCTGAGGGTCCTAATGCCTCAGGGGCCTCTTCTCACGCTCCTGCTGCCTCAGGGTGTGGTTTCTGACATACTCATTGTAGAAGTCAGGTGAGATAAGGCAACAGGGCTTCATTGGAGAAAGGTGCTTAAAACAGTTTTTCTTGGTTTTAGATATTTCAGTTTCTTGATAATTGAATTTGAGGAGTTGAGTTAAATTTGGAATGATGGATTTAAAGTCTTGTTTCATTCTATGGGTCAGAAAATACTGAATTTTCCTGTAAATGGTTAAAGTGTAGTAATTATTCGTACCTGTGATGATTAGTTTGTAACTAGGGTTAAAATTTGTGTTGTTGAGAAGCTCTTTTTTTTTTTTTTTTTAAGAGAGTCAGTCTCGCTGAGTCACCTGGGCTGGAGTGCAGTGGCTATTCACAGGTGAGATTATAGCACACTACAGCCTCCAACTCATGGCCTCAAGTATTCCTCCTCCCTCAGCCGCCCAGGTAGTTCCAAGTGCCACTCCACCTGGCTGACAAGCTTTTTTTTTTTTTGAGACAGAGTCTTGCTCTTTTGCCAGTCTGAAGTGCAGTGGCATGATCTCGGCTCACTGCAACCTCTGTCTCCCGGATTCAGGCGATTCCCCTGCCTCATCCTCCTGAGTAGCTGGGACTACAGGCACGCGCCACCACACCTGGCTAATTTTTTTGTATTTTAGTAGAGACGTGGTTTCACCATGGCCAGGATGGTCTCGATATCCTGACCTCATGATCTGCCTGCCGCCTCAGCCTCCCAAAGTGCTGGGATTACAGGAGTGAGCCACCGTGCCGTGCCGGCCAACAAGCTTTTTGATAAGATTAGAAATTACTTGCTGATTGATACGTAGCATGCTTTGCTGTTTTCAGAAGATAATTGTTGTTGTTTCAGTTAGTTTATTTCTTTACTATATCTCTGGCCATATCTGCTATGAGACACCTTGGCAATGAGCACCACTATGGCCTTTGTGCTTATCACATATAGTGTCCGTCTATCCTGATGGTTACCATTCATTGAATCCACTCTTTTCACTTTCCAGATGTGGGTGGAGACTTTGCTAGAGTTTCCTACTCAGGTGTCCTGATTCCCCACCTGACAAAGACCATGAACTGAAACACATATATATGCATATGGCAGTTTCTCAACAGCTGCTTGCAGTTCATATACTGCTGGTAATAAACCATGCCCATGGTGAAGCGTTTATCTCAGATGAAAGTGTCTGCTTCAGGGGCCTTTGTTGAATCTGCAATGTGGCTGTATGGGAACAAGGCACAAACTTGACTTAGCACACAGCTCCAGTATCTAGTTCAGTGTTGGTGGCTAGCTAAGAAAAGACAGTGCCTCTTGTGGTCTGTTAACACCATCATGATCTCAGGGGGCTTCTTAAGGACTGAGAGATTCTTGGAACCTAGTTTTGTCAATATTGCCAGTAGTACTTGCAGAACAGAGAAGCAGCCTACAAAGATCAATGAATGTGAAGTCAGAATGCCAAATGTGTCCATTTGCTTTGAGTCTCCTACTTTCCAAGTAAACAGGAATATCTCTGGTATGCATGCATCTTTTTTAGTAGGAAAGCCCCAGTTTTAATATCTGAGATTGTGTTATGAGGCTTAAGACAGAACAAAGAGAGCCAGATGATTATCAAGGATTGTACCAATAATTGAAGGTAACCTTATTCCTCATTCTTCCCTGTCCTCCATAACTACTTGCCTACCAGCTCATCTGGACATCCATCCATCCAGTTCTTGTCCAGGGTCTACTGAGTGCCTGTGCTATGCCGAGTGTGAGGCCACAGTGGTAGAAAAAGACAGATCTGGTTCTTGCTGTCCTTTAGCTTACAGTCTAGTAGCTAGACTAGACTGTACAAAACAATAACAAATACATAAAAAAGTAATTATAGGGGCTGGGTGCAGTGGCTCACGCCTGTAATCCCAGCACTTTGGGAGGCTGAGGCAGGTGGATCACTTGAGGTCAGGAGTTCAAAACCAGCCTGGCCAACATGGTGAAACCCCATCTCTACTAAAAATACAAAAAATTAGGCCGGGCGCAGTGGCTCATGCCTGTAATCCCACTACTTTGGGAGGCTGAGGTGGGCGGGTCACAAGATCAAAGGTGGAGACCATCCTGGCCAATATGGTGAAACCCTGTGTCTACAAAAATATAAAAAAATTAGCCAGGCATGATGGCACGTGCCTATAGTCCCAGCTACTCGGGAGGTTGAGGCAGAAGAATTGCTTGAAACCAGAAAATGGAAGTGGTAGTGAGCCAGGATTGGGCCACTGCACTCCAGCCTGGTGATAGAGTGAGACTCCATCTCAAAAAAACAAACAAACAAAAAAACCCAAAAAATTAGCTGGATGTGATAGCACATGCCTTTAATCTCAGCTATTTGGGAGGCTGAGGCAGGAGAATTGCTGGAACCTGGGAGGCAGAGGTTGCAGTGAGCTGAGATGGCACCACTGCACTCCAGCCTGGGAGACAGAGCGAGACTCCATCTCAAAAAAAAAAAATGTAAGTACAGTGCATAGTGTTGTACACCTGTAGTCCCAGCTACTCAGAAGTCTAAGGCAGGAAGATTGCTTGAGTCTAAGAGTTGAGTCTAGCTTGGACAACATAATGAGACCAGCCTGGGAAACATAGTAAGACCCTGTCTCTAAAAAAAAAAAAAAAAAAAAAAATCATAATTATAGCATTGATATCTATAAAAGAGGAGTATGATGTGCTAAGAGACCATATATTGAATGGCTTCCCTGCTAGGGGAGTCAGAGACAGCCTACTAGAGGAAGGGGCCTTTAAGCTGACAGCTGAAGGATGAACTGAAGCTAGCCAGGTGGAGAGTTGCATCTGCCATCATCCTAGCTGGGGAAAGGGCATGGTAAACTCCAGATGTACTGGGGAGCCAGCATGGCTAAAGCACTGAGAGCAAGGGAGAGACCAGTGTTCATGTTCTGGTCATGGCTTTGTTTCCTTGGACTGTGCCAGAAATAATGGACAAATTATGTAGCTGCTGACTCATTTTTCATAACTTCCCAGCTGTCACCAAAAGCATCTATTACTGAAACATTACCTGTGGTTTCCGAGATAGCAGTTGGCCTTATTTTTATTGCTTTAAAGACTGGTTTCTTCCTTTGCTTCTTGGAGGTGTGGAAGAATACTTGGATCTCATTAATGCTTTTCAATCATTAAGTAAACATTTACTAAGCATGTGATAGGGCTTGACACTGCAGACCCTGCCCTCAGGAGCCCCAAGACTTGACAGATAGAGGTAAATACACAGTGATAATGCAGTGTCATGGGAAGTATAGTAGTGGAAATGGAAGCTCATGGGACCGAATAACACTCTCAGGCTCTTAAAGATTTTCACTTTTTCAGGTGAAGTGGAATACAGACAGAGGAAGTAGATTGTACAGAGGTACAGAAGCAAGAGAGAGTATGATGTGCTTCAGGGATGGTGGGCAGTGTGGTGTGGTGTTGCTGGAGTGTGAGGTTTGTAGTGGAGGATGGAGGGAGGAGGAGCTGCAGGAAAGGAGGAGCTGCAGGAGAGGAGGTTAGAGAGGTGGTTTGGGGTCAGTTTGCAGAAGGACTTGCAGGCAGTGCTTAGGAGTGTAGGTGTTGTCTTGTGGTCAGTGGAGAATCGTTCAAGTTATAAGAGGAGAGAAAGATTGTCACTTACAGTCCTGGTGGCAGTGTGGAGGATGATGGTGTGAAAGGAGCCTAGAGATTGGGAGTTGAGTGAGGGTTATTACAGGAATTTAGGAGTGGTCTGATGGGTCCTGGCTAGGTGGATGGGGAGGAGAAAGCAGGTTCAAAAGAAACTGATATAGAAGCCTCTTCTAGTAGATGAGAGGAAGGGCAATGTCAGAGTTTCTCACTTGGTGCCATGAGATGATAGGACCAGTCATTGAGCTATGGAACATGAAAGGAATACTGGGTTGGCAAGATGGAGGTTGTGAATTTGGTTTGGGCCATTTTGAGTTTGAAATGGCTGTGGGATTGCTTGGTAGACCTGCCCTCTTGGTGACTGGCCTGCTAACCTGCAGCCGAGAGAGATATCTGGGCTGGAACACTGGTTCTCACACTCTAGAGCATCAGAGTCCTCTGTGGTGTTTACAGGGAGGGAAGCTGGTAGTCTTATGTTTAAGAGTTTTCCCAGATGTTTCCGATGCACCCTGAGCTGGGGAGAAATACTTGGGATCATTCTTGGGTAGCTGGCCAAGAATGTTGTATTGTAGGAGAAGATGGGATCACTCAGGAAGGCTGTGTGGTAGTGGATGAGAGTCCTGGCTGAAATGCTGGGGAATGTCAGTTTGAGGGGTGGAAGTGGGAAGAGTCATGGAAGAAGCAAGAGGAGGAGTAGGCAGCTAGGAAGAAAGACAGGAAGATTGATGATGTGGGAACTGGTGGTGGGGCATCAGCTTCCACTTCCTTCCCTGCAGGGCTTCAGTTTTCCCATTTTCTCTCTAGTAATTCATTAGGGAATTACTGCCCTGTCCTCTGGAGCTGAGCTCTCATGCCCCCGCCCCCCGACCTGTCAACATTTGTTTACACTAGTGTCAGAGCCGGTCACCCATGAGAGGTTATGCTTCAGTTACCTTTGTTGCCGTGTGCAGAAAACTCTGAAAGAGGCCTCTTGCCGCAGACAGTCTCTACGCCCTTTACTGCCTCCCAGCAACCTTCTAAGGCAATTCGCTCGTGCCTTTTGTTGCTGGTCCTTTGGACTAAAATCTCTGTCCCCTGAAGCCGGAGAGTTGTGCCCTCCCCCATCTAACATTGTAAGGTTCAGGATGGATCTGCAACCTCAGTGTATCTAGGTCCTAGGAAAGGCAGCTGATAGGAACAGTTGGAGTCTGGGAAGATGATTAAACCATTCAGATTAGACTAATGTGATGTGTGGGTAGGTATCTGTGACTTGGCGTGGGGGTGCATCCCTGGTCCACTCTATATCCCATGCTTGGACAGCAGGGAAAAGCCTATTATAGAATTTCTGGAACTTATGAGTAGGGTCTAAGAGTTAGAGTACTTGGGATCTACTCAGACTGCTGGTGGGGATATGAGGGATGGTATCCTAAATTGGTAAAAGTGGAAGTCTGTTCCTCTGGTAAGCCTAAGTGCCTGACTGCGCTCAGCTTACAGAACCAGGTGAAGATCCTTTCATCAGAGAGATCCAGTGGGAAATTGATCTGTGGTCCAGTGTGTGTGTTGTTAGCATTACCCTCAACTCTGAGCCCTTGGAGTGTAGGACAAAGGCACGGACCTAGTTGCCACTGACCCTGGTGCTGAAAGCCACTGCTGAGGAGTAGTGAGAAGGATCAGGGTTAACTTGAGGGGAGTCCTTAATACTAGCACTGACCATCTTGGTGTGATGCCTTTTGCTCCTCAGGAAAGAAGAAATGGAATTAATGTTGGTTGAGCTGAGAAACCCAAATGCTGGGCAAAGAAAAGGGAACAGATCGATAGAAAGTAGAGTCAGGACGATCGGATATGTGAACCAGTACAGAATATAAAATGCTATTCAGCTCCTATGGAATAGAACATAAAGAAATATTTCAGAATAACAGGCAGACTGAGCTGTGTTCAGATCCTGCCTTTGTGCATACTACCAGTGAGGATACTTACTATTTTTTGAGACAGAGTCTCGCTCTTGTTGCCTGGGCTGGAGTGTGGTGGTGCAATCTCAGCTCACTGCAACCTCCACCTCCTGGCTTCAAGTGATTCTCGTGTCTCAGCCTTCCAAGTAGCTGGGATTACAGGTGCCTGCCACCATGCCTGGCTGAGTTTTGTATTTTTAGTAGAGACAGGGTTTCACTGTTTTGGCCAGGTTGGTCTCAAACTCCTGATCTCAGATGATCTGCCCGCCTCAGCTTCCCAAAGTGTTGGGATTACAGGCGTGAGCCACCGCGTCCGGCCAAGGATACTCTTACTGGCTGTGAGTTCTTGGATATGTTACCTAACCTCTTTGGACCTCAGTTTTCTCATTTTCTCTGTAATAATTCATTAGAGAACTATTGCACAGATTTGGTGGTATATTTTTACGAATAAGGTGCTTAGCAGAGTATCTGTCACAGAGTAATGGTTCAATAAATGATGATGATATTGATGATGACCATCATCTGAGCACTTCTGTAGATAACTCCACTGGACCAAATCCTGCCTATATAACACGTTTGAAATAAAGAACATCAGTTCAGTATGAGATTAGCAACATATGAGAGGGAAAACCAGATCCACTGGCAAAAATATTGGAACACTGAGAGGATAAGGATAGCAGTAGAGAGTCATAAAAACGTTACATGATAGAAAATGAGGAGGACCAGGAAATATTAAGTATGATCAAAGTAGTTTTACTGGCTGTGAAGAAGAGAGGCAAGAGATTCTGAATCAACACCTGGAGGTGATGAGGACAAGTAATCTTAGGCTTTAGTGGTGATAGAAATTTTCATTGCCACTTCTACTTCCTCAAGTACTTTAGTGGATAGACATTGAAGGGAAGTGGCATTAGGGATTTATTTTTATTTTTTCAGAGATGGAGTCTTCCTCTGTTGCCCAGGTTGAAATGCAGTAGTGTAATCATAGCTCACTGAAGTCTTGAACTCCTTGGTTCAAGTGATCCTTCCACCTCAGCCTCCTAAGTAGTTGGGACTACAGGTATGTGCCACCACACTTGGCTTAAAAAAATTTTTATAGAGATGGGATCTTGCAGTATTGCCCAGGTTGGTCTTGAACTCCTGGCCTCAAGTGTTCCTCTGTCTCAGCCTTCTGAGAATCTGGGATTACAGGCATGACCCACTGAGCTTGGCTACCAGGATTCTTTACCTAATGTTTGTTTGTTTATTTATTTTTTGGTTAACTCCAAAGTGCCATTGTTATAACTAGGCTTGTTACAGAGAAGCCTTGTATTAAATATGTATTGAATGGATAAGATGAAATCAATTAATCAGTTCCTGGCTCCCTCCAAAAAAGTTTAAATGTAGTAGTAGTGACAATATTATATCTCCAAATGTTGGCAAAGATTTAATGCAATTCCTATGAGATATTTTATAAAAGTTGAAAAAACAATGATGTTTACCTGGAAAAATAAGTTGGTAAACAAATATTTATTTATTGATTTTATTTTATTTTTTTTGAAACAGGGTCTTGCTCTGTTGCCCAGCCTGACATATAGTAGTACAGTCTTGACTCACTGCAACCCCTGCTTCCTGGGTTCAAACAATTCTAATGCCTCAGCCTCCTGAATAGCTAGGATTACAGGCCTGTGCCACCATACCCAGCTAATTTAAAAATATTTCTGGTAGAGATCGAGTTTCGCCTTGTTGGCCAGGCTGGTCTTGAACTCCTGGCCTCAAGTGATCTGCCTGCCTCAGCCTCCCAAAGTGATGGGATTAAAGGCGTGAGCCACTGCTCCTGGCCAAGATAGTTTTTAAAAGGAGTGAAATTGCCTTTATTTTTCCAGATTCTTATGCATTTCAACAAATATTTGAGTTGCCTGCTATATAAAAACAGTGCTAGACTCTGTTGAGGGAATATAAAAATGGCTATCTGTGTTATATTATCTCTTTTAACTCTTATCACTCTGCTTATGAGAGAGCCACTTCTTTAGGTTGTGCTATGAATGAGAGAAAATGCAAAATAAGAAAGACATAAACAAGTTGTAAGTTTCTTATGTGCAGAAGTCGGAAGGTAATTAGCCCAGAGTAGGTATGGAGCCTGCATGGTCAGAGACCCAGGTTCCTTATAAGTCCAAAGTCACTTCGCGGCCTAAAATGGCTGCAAGAGCTCTAGCCTTGCCATGTGCATTCCAGCCTTTGAGGGCTACTCTCCAGAAATTCTGCACGATACCTCTTAAATCTCATTCATCTAATCTTGGTCTTATGGGCACAACTAGTAGTAAAGGAAGCCAGGAAATGTAATCCACACTCAGGGAAGCTATGTGTCTACCTAAAAAACAGAAATTCTAAAGAAGAAAGGGAGGATGACTACTAGCGGCAGCCTCATTGCAATATTATTAGTAATTGCCAAAAATGGAAACAACCCAAGTATCGGTCAGTTAATGAACAAATAAACAAAATGTGGTGTATACATATAAAGGAGTATTATTCAGCCATAAAGAGTTAACTACTGATTCATGCCTAATATGGATAAACCTTGAAAACATTCTAAGTGAAAGAAGCAAGACACCAAAGTCCACATGTTGTATGATTCCATCTGTTTGAAATGTGTGGATGAGGCAAACCCATAGAGACAGAAAGTAGATTAGTGGTTGCCAGGCCTCGTGGCAGGGGGAGCGGGGAGTAACTGCTGATGGTTGGGTACAGGATTTCTTTGTGGGGTAATAAAAATGTTCTGGAATGAGATAGTGGCAGTGGTTGCACAACTTAGTGAATATGCTAAAAATCACTGAATTCTACGGTTTAAAAGGTGAATTTTATGTTGTATAAGTTATATCTGAATTAAAAAACCTTTTATTAAATTTTAATTATGCAAAAAATAAGAAAGATAGACAAGAAAGAAACAGCCATCATCTCATTGTTAATGCTTGGAGTGTATGTATCCAGACCTTTTTTGGTGTGTCTGCCTCAAAGTTGAGTTGATAGACACTACATTCTCTCTCTCCTGTCAGGAGCAATGTGTTGGGATTAGCATAGTCCACAAACATGTATCTTTACTAGTGCTTCAGAATTCCTCTGTTGTTAAGGTGTTGTGTTGGAAACAATACTTGGCCACAGTGGCAAACTTAGCATATTTGGAGTCAGAAGACCTGGGTGCCTCTTCCAACTCACATTAGGTTTGTGAGCTTGAGAGAGGCACTTAATCTCACTCTCCTCATCTTGGAAAGGGATTGTGGTACTTTGTGATATCTTTCCTACTAGAATAGCTAAAATGAAGGGGGGAAAAAACAATATTATGCTGAGGTTGTGGAGTGATCATCTTTCATACTGCTGGTGGGAGTATAAATTGGTCTAGCCACTTTGGGAAATTGACATCATCTATCAAAGGTGAACATATATATACCTTATGACCTAGCAGTTCCACTCCTTGGTATCAACCCAACTTTGAGACAGACACAAAGAAATGCATATGGATGTATATCAGAAGGCATGCTCAGTCACGCTTCTAGCAGCACCGTCTGTAATACCTCAAACTGGAAACAATTCCAGTGTCCATTGGTAGTAGAATGGATAATACATGTGGTACACTCCCATGATGGAATACTGTAGTCAGTTAGAGTTAATGAACAAGTCCATGAAAAAATTCAGATAATTTCCCCAAAATAATGTTCATACAGATAGAAAAGGTTATAGACTGTACGAGTCCATTTATATCAAGTACATTTGTATAATGTACATTATAAAACAGTGTTGAAACATTAGAGCATATATTTAATTTACAAATACATATATGCATGTTAGAGGTGCTTTGCTTTTAACTGTGAGTCACGAAGGATCGTAAAGTTTGGTGAGCCAAGGCTTGCCGCCACAAGAGGGGGCAGTCTGAGCTGAGGCTGGGCTGTGGATGCAGCTGGGTGAGTGGGTGAGCCTCATGCTATTCAGTTGGCGGCCTGTGTTAGGGTTGCTTTCCTTGTTGTAGGATCATGAAGTGTGGGGCAGGGGAGGGTGTTGGTGAAGCTGGTGAGAGGGCAGGGGCCTGGGACCCAGCCAGAGGCTGAGAAGAGGAAGCTTAGTGAGAGGACGAAAGGAAGGTGGCACTGGCATGGCATCCAAACAGAAGAAAGGAGCCAGCAGAGGAGGCCAGAGACTAGCAAGGCTAAGGAAGTGGGAGGAGAAAGAGGGATGGGGGCATCATCAGGGCTGGAGGGATGACTTTAGAAAGAGGGGCTGGCAAGCAGGTTAAAGCTACCATGAGGTGGGAGAGCCTTAGGCCACTAGCCTCAACAATTAGTAGTAGGAGGTTCTGGGACCCCCAGAGGGGCCAGTGTGACCCCAGCATTCAGGCAGGGGTTGCTGAGCAGGTGGGTGTCTTATGGGAAAGTAGCCTGGGGTTCAAGGGTCAAAGCTGTTCTGAAGATGTTCTCAGGCAGAAGGAAGGACCAAGGGAGTGGCAGAGACTGAGGTTGCAGGAGAAGGGGCTGACTGCCTGACTGGCAGCTGGGAGTGGACCCCAAGCCCAGGGCCTGCCACCAGCCCTGGATCTCAGCGGACGCCTTTCTCGGAGGTGGGAGGTGAAGACCAGGTTAGAGGAGGGCCCTGAGGGGACAGAAGTCACCTTCCCTCAGTGAAAGAGGTTGTGAGGCCACCCACCTCACACCCTGCCCTGGCTGTTTGCAGGTGTAGAGTGAGGTGTGGGTATGGTGAGGGGTATTTTGGTATAGCTGCCATGGGAGATAGAAGATGAGCCAGTGGCCACTGAACCTGTAACACCTTGTACACAGTGCTTGCGTGTGCCTGCATGGGGGGCATGCCAGGCCCACTCTCCTTGCCTTTATTCTCTTTCAGACAGCAACATGCTCCTGGGGCAGGAGCGGTGGTGTCCAGGCACTCCTGAGGTTCCTTCTTGCTGGGTGATGCCTGAGGCCTTGGCTTGGTTTTTGGCCTGCTAGAATGCATTTTCCCACAGAGTCAGTTTTTCTTTGGGATTCATTCCCCATGCACATCTCACATGCTCGGGGTAAAGGAATATGGGCACCCACAGGTGCACAGTGGGTACAAGGGAGCTGGGTGGTGCTGTAGTCAGAGAAACCTCCTGCCAAGTGGAGCCCAGTGGGAATGAGGAGCTGCAGAGTGGTTTTTGGGACATCAGGCAGCCTCCGTGAACTACACAACAGGGAATGTGTTAGGGGCTTCTTACCAGATGAAGCTCTGGGGTTTTCTCTATTAGTTCTCCTGTCCAGGGTTTTTTTTAACTGTCTTTCTCTCTCCGTCTCCTTTTGCATACCTCTTGTAGCTACCCTGTGATGTTGTCACCCTTGTGTTCCCATGGGGGTCTGTTACAGCTGGGCTTACTTAGGTAACCTCCTCTCAACCTCAGTTAGGTCCCTGTACCTACCCAGAAACCCCGCTCCTCTCTTCAGTTCAGCTCCTTTCCTCACTTGGAGCTGTTCTTGCTTCAGACCCTTAATCAAAAACAGCCGGCTCGTTGTATGAGTTATGTTTGGCCAAGGGAGAATGGGGTAAAGGAATATTGAGACAAATAAGACATGAGCATTGTCTTTAAGGAACTACAAATTGGTTGACCTCCCCTCCCCACCCGCTGTGGACCATTCTTGCTCCTTGAGATTCTGCCCACCTCATTTGGCACTTCTTCTAAGAATTCTTTTCTGCTCTCCCCAGCTTGCGGGAGCTCTCCTTTCCTTAAACCCTCATGACACTGTGGCCCTGGCCGCATTCTGCAGTGCATCATGCTGCTTTGATCTATCCTGTACTTCCTGCCTTATCTCCTTGACTAAGTGTCTTGCTCAATGCCTGACACGCAGTAGATGCTCAGTGAATGTTACAAGACTGAAACCAGCATGGACTCTGTTATGGCTCCCAGCATCCCTCCCCTTTGTTGCAATTGCTCTCAGGACTTGAGTAACAAGAAAAGATGGGAAGAAGCAGAGAGTGTTCGCCTGGAAGAATCCTAGGTGATTCAGTTTAGATGGGAACAGCACCACAAATGTTAAAAGCTGAAATATGACAATACTTCTCAGATTCTTCTGGTAGCCTCACTCTTCTGTCAACCTATTTTCACAAAAGAGGCAGAAGGTAAAGTTTCTGATATATTTTTGCATAGGGGCCCAGTTTTCTTTGGTACTGCATGATTAACAACACTGTAAGTAACTCATATAGTACTTAGAAGAAGCACGTTCCCAAAACTTACGTATCAGTGGATTGGTTCTCCTAAGAAGGATGCTAGAAACAGCCAGTCTTGGTTTTCTCAGATGCTCTCTGCTTTAAACCAACAAAGAAGAGTAATCTCAGAGATGAGATTCAGAGATGAGTAATTTCTCTGAAGTCACACAGCAAGGAAGTGGCAGAGTTGGATTGGACTCAGGGTCCGTCTGGCTCTAGAAGTGGAACTCTCTCCACTGTCCGATTAGAGTTGGATTCCATTAGAAGCAAAGCGGCTGCCCACTTACTGCCCATGCTCTTGGAGGGGCTAGTGGGATCCTGCCAGTCCCAAGGAATCTTGGGCTGAATTGGGCTGAATTGGGCTGAATTGGGCTGAATCAGCTGGGGGAGGACTGCCTTCCCTCGTTGTCCACAGGGACCAAAGGGCAGAGAATCTGTTTCCCATTTGTCTTAGGAAGACCACAGTCTGCTAGCCCATTTCACCTGGGCCCACCTGAATGACAGCTCACCGGTTGTCCCGAGCCTCAGGCATGCTAAGGCAGCAGGAGCTCAAGCAGTCTGTTGTGAACAGGGGATAAGAGAACCTGCACTCACTGACAGGCAGAGACAAGTGACATTGCATTTAAAGACTCCTGGCCATGGAAAGGAGAGAAGGAAGCCAAGCTTCACACTTAGAGCAGTGGCGCTTTTGAGGCAGGATGAATGGAGTGACTGCATAAGAACTTTACAAGGAGAGAACTCCCAGAGAGAGGAGATTAAAGTATACAAGAGGCTTTCTGGAACTAAAAAACAAGGCTTTTGAATTTAAAAGTCAATGAAGAACTGAAATTAGTAGATTGGAAGTTCAAAAAAAAATATTTCATAATCCAGAGTAATAATGAAAAGAAACGAGAATAATGAAAACGTGAGGTACTTGGAGGCAGCAAGAACAGATTTTTTTTTTTTTCAAAGGAATGAGAATTAGGCTCTCTTCAGGCTTCCCACGTGCAACTCTGGAGGCTGGAAGACAGTGGACTGCTATCTCCAGACTGTTAAAGGGAGAGGGCCCCAAGTCCTCTGTATACCCAGCCAAGATGTCAGTCAGGTGCCATTGCAAAAGAAAGCCATTTTCAAACACGTGAGGATGCAAAACATTTATCAAATGTACCTGAGGAAAATACCCAGCAAAGTTCTCTAACCCAAGGACAATGGAAGCGGAGTAGAGATATGGAGACAGGGAAGGAAGGAGTGCAGGAAACAGGAACAGCACATCTTTTTTTTTTTTTTTTTTTCTGAGACACAGTCTCACTCTGTCACCCAGGCTGGAGTGCAGTGGTGTGATACTGGCTCACTGAAGCCTCTGCCTCCTGAATAGTTCAAGTGATTTTCCTGCCTCAGCCTCCCAAATAGGTGAGATTAAAGGTGTATACTACCATACCAGGCTAATTTTTGCATTTTTAGTAGAGATGAGATTTCACCACATTGGCCAGGCTGGTCTTGAACTCCTGACCTCAGGTGATCCATCTGCCTCGGCCTCCTAAAGTGCTGGAATTACAGGTGTGAGCCACACACCAAGCTGGAACAGCACATCTTTTAGTGCATGTAGTTTAATCTAAATGGATATTACTGCTGTGAGTTGGAATTTATATTGCTAAATTATGAAGAGTTCTAAAAATAAAGGAGACCTATTGTAAGGGAAAACATGATAATAGGTTGAGACTAAAAATTCTAAACCATTTCTGCAAAACCTAAGGCTTTGGGAGGAAGGATGAGAGAGTGGGGAAACAACTGTTCCCCTTTTAGTACACTTAAACATAGGGCACACAGAACATGGATGCATAGCTATTCATTGTGTTACAGAAGGAGAGATAAGGGTTCAGTTTTGACTATTAGAACTTATAGATTAGAACTTACGTTAGTTAGGACTATATTTGGTTGCATATAATAACCCCTGAATGACAGTGGGTTTACACCATCACATACAAAAGTAAAAAGATGGGCAGCCTAGAGTTGGTTTAATGGGATCAAAGACATCATGGACCCACGTTCCTTGTATCTTGCCACTCTTCCATCCATAGCAGATTGTGGCTGCTTAAGCTCCAGTCATCACATTTGCATTCCAGAATTCAGAGGAGAAAAGGAGAAGGATGTGCCCCTTCCCTTTGAGACACTTCTCAGAAGTTTTACATAGTTTTAACATGTGCAACTCCTTGAGTAGAGCTTAGCCACACTGAGCTGTAAAGGAGCCTAGGGGTGCTTGGCTAAAGATGGGAGCTAAAGAAGAAAAGGAGAAAAAAAGGAACTTGGCCTCAAAAGATAATCACTACCAGGATGCAAGTTAAAACAATAGGTTAAATGGCAGAATGTTTACAAAGATGGATAAAACCAGTGTTAGCAGGTGAATGGGGGAAGTGGGTCCTCCTTTACATTACTGGTGGGAGTCTCAATTGTTAAACTTTTGGGGAACATGATCTGAAAATATCTAATAAATGTTAAGTTATCTGTGTGGCAATTCAGCGGCACGCTTCTGTGAGTCTTGCAGAAATAAAGCACTGTTGCAAAAAGTGGTACATACGATGCCATTTTCTGCATCATTGTTTATAGTGGCAAAAAGGTGAAAAGAAGGGGAGTACCCATCAGCAGTGTTGGAAAGGAGCCAGCTCTCTATAAATTGGCATGGGGGAAGGCCAGGATATATTGTTAGGTTTAAAAAATCTGCTACCCTACCTGAGGAGCTCTGTCTAACCTCCCTCTCTGATGCTTTCTTTGGCCAGTTGAATGCTTTACACCTTTTGAAAGCAGAAAGTTTTAGGTGGTGTAGCCACAGGCCCTGTCTGTCCCTATCCTGTTAAACCTGCAGCTTCACCATTGATATGATCTTTCTGGGCCCAGCAGGCATAGAGAGCATGACCCTGGTCTCTGGCATGAGCCCTGCGTCATTACCTGTTGCTGGGCAGAAAGGTGTGGAGGAATGTGCTCTTGGCAGCTCCAAGTGAGGTGGGTGTAAGTGGGAGGGTACACAAGGAAGGGTGGGTTGATAGAGTCTTATTTGTATACCCCTACTGGGCATGGCTCTGGCACTAAAGATGTATTGCAAAGTAGACTTGCTCAGAAAAGGGTTTGCGAGTCACGGACGCTGTGGGTGGCCACAGCTGTGACAGTCCAGTAAGGAAGATGAACACACAGTTCACGGCAAATGTTTTGAGTGTTACGGAGAAGTCTAAATGTCCTAAAAACTTGTAGAAGGACCTACGTAGGGCATCACAGATGATTTCCCACAGGAAGTGACATTTAAATGAGACTGGAAGAGTAGGAAAGAGCCAGGAGTAGAGGAGGAAGGAGGGTTTTAGGGAGAAGAACTAGCCCCTGTTTTTGCTGGTGGTGAAAGAAGCAGGCTGGGTGTGGCCAGGGATGTGCCCTAATGACCTTCTGGGACCTGTTGTGGTATCCGCAAATCTCTCCTTCCTTGGCTGGATTGTACCTACAGTGGAGCCACTTTTTTTTTTTATAATTTTTTTTTTGAAAGAAAGAAAAAGAATGAAAGAAAGAGGAAGAGAAAGAGGGAGAGAGAATGGGATTCTTGTTCTATTGCCCAGGCTGGAATGCAGTCTAAAAATGGGTATTAAAAACCTCTTTTATGCCAATAATTGTGCTTAACAATGGAGACAGGAAGGAATAAGCGATGAAGATAACAAGCAGCCAACCAATATTTTATTTAAACATGTGAAATGCTATGCAATTGCTGAGGAGTGATGTACTTCCAATTATGTGGTCACTTTTAAAATAGGTGTAATGTGATACTGAGAAAAATGTATGTATTGTGGATTTGGGGTGGAAAATTCTGTAAATATTTGTTAAGTTTACTTGTTCCAGGTCTGAGTTCAAGTCCTAGATATCCTTGTTAATTTTCTATCTCGTTGATCTGTCTAATATTGACAGTGTAGTGTTAAAGTCTCCCATTATTATTGTGTGGGAGTCTAAGTCTCTTTGTAAGTCATTAAGAACTTGCCTTATGTATCTGGGTGCTCCTGTATTGGCTGCATATATATTTAGGATCGTTAGCTCTTCTTGTTGCATTGATCCTTTTACCTTTATGTAATGTCCTTCTTTGTTTCGTATGGTCTTTGTTGCTTTAAAGTCTGTTTTATCAGAGAAGAAAATTGCAGCTTTTTTTTTTTTTT
>PVKP010035025.1:0-23685 GCA_004027715.1 Plecturocebus donacophilus | reverse complement strand
AGATCATGCCACTGCACTCCAGCCTGGGTGACAGAGTGAGACTTCATCTCAAAAAAAAAGAAAGAAAGAAAGAAAAGAAAACTAATGCAGAGATAGACAACCAAATACCACATGTGCTCACTTATAAGTGGGAGCTAAGTGATGAGAATTCATGAACACAAAGAACAGAGCAATAGACACTAGGGTTTACTTGCTGGTGGAAGGTGGGAAGAGGGAGAGGAGCAGAAAAAATAACTATTGGGCACTGGGCTTAATACCTGGGTGCTGAAATAATCTGTACAACAAACCCCCGTGACATGAATTTACCTATACAGCAAACTTTCATTTGTACCCCTGAACCTAAAATATAAGTTAAAAAATAAATAAATAAAAATTAAAAATTTAAAAAATAAAACCACATTAAATCAAATCTTTCAGGTGATTTTTTTTTCTTAATTGAATTCAGGCCAGAAACCTATCTGAACATTTAGGACTCTACCTTCTCTGATGCATAAGAGCCAATCTCAAAAAAGAAACATTTGACTGTTCTCTGTTTCATATTTTGTTGTTACTGTGATTTGTAGTTCACCTTCTCATTGAGATGGTAGCACTTCAAGAATTTTGGGGCTGGGTGTAGTGACTCACACCTGTAGTCCTAACACTTTGAGAGGCCAAGGTGGGAGAATCACTTGAGGCTAGAAATTCAAGACCTGCCTGAGCAACAAAGTGAGACAACCCCCTGATCTCTGCAAAATAATTTTAAAAATTAGAAAAGAAGAGTTTGGACTTTATCCTTTTTTTTTTTTTTTTTTTTGAGATGGAGTCCCACTCTGTTGCCCAGGCTAGAGTTCTGTGGCACGATCTCTGCTCACTGCAAACTCCGCCTCCCAGGATCAAGCAATTCTTCTGCCTCAGCCTCCTGAGTAGTTGGGATTACAGGCGTGTGCCACCATGCCCAGATAATATTTTTGTATTTTTAGTAGAGACAGGGTTTCACCATGTTGGCCCAGCTGGTCTTGAATGCCTGACCTCGTAATCCGCCCACCTCAGCCTCCCAAAGTGCTGGGATTACAGGCATGAGCCACAGTGCCTGGCTTTTATCCTTATCTTGTAAGAGTCTATGACAGTCTTTCAATTTTGTGTGCAGGCAGACATTAAAATTGAAGCTGCTATTTCCGTGACTGACCCAAGGGCAGTTATGGGCCTTAGTACTACTTTACTTCTCTTGATTCGTTATTTTATTTTACTTCTCAGAATTTGTAATACTGTTTTTGCAAACTCATGTATGAATTCAAAGAGATGTTTTAAAATGATTTATCTGGCATTTCTGTATGCTTTATTATAAGGGAGAGTTTAAAAATATCTAGTCTGCTGCTTTGCTAAAAGCAAAATATCATAATTACTAGATATCCATTCAAATATTTGTTGAATTGGTATTGCATTTTCTTTTCCTCTTCCAGCAATTTTCTTTCCTGGGACTTTTTTTTCCTGGTTGTTTTTCCTCATTTTCCTCATTGTGGCCACTGGTTCCCTTAGCTGGTTTGCTACTTTTTCTCTATAGACTCACGGGCCCCTCTTAAACTATCCTTCATGGTGGATTCAGGTAATGGTGGAATAATCAGCATTATTGTAGGCAACTTTCATTAGCTGGATCATTCTCCACATGTGGCAGTCTGCTGCCTATGGACTAGATTAGAACATGATTTTCCATTCTTTAATGCACATGCATATCACCTAGAGTCTCCTTAAAATGCAGATTCAGAATGTATACTTTGTACTTAATTATTCCAATATCTAAAGTATTTGACTTTGCTGTCTTCTCTTTCTGCCTACACCTTCTTTATCTTCTTGCTTTGTCCTGTGCTCTGTGATTTCTGACTGTGATCTCTGGTTCATGGGAACTTTCTGTAGGGTAAATCTTTGTGGCCAGACTTATCATCTTACTTGTCCCCAGAAGATCTGTGTTTATATTCAGTGAGTCTGGAGTGGACCCTGAGATTCTAACAAGCCTCCAGTTGATGTTTATGCTGTTGGACTAGGAATCACGTCTTCAGTGAACAGTGGCATTCCTAGCTAAGGAAATGGGTGTCAGAACTGATCTCCACCTCCAGTGGAGTGAAGTAGCAGGATGTAGTGAAAAGTATAAAGACTTGGAAGTCAGACAAGCATGGATTGAGTATGTATTACAACCATTTATGAATATACATGCTGCCTCTACTGTCTGCAAAGGAGTGAATCCCACTTTTTTATCCTCTCCAAGTTATGCATAGCCATATGACTTGTTTTGGCCAGTACAGTGTTGAGCTGATGTTTCTCTTTCTTCAGATGGAATAATTTTCTTGCCAGACAGTATTTATGACTTAAACTAGTCACCAGAACTTCGGCATCAACATCACCTAGGAGTGTTAGAAATTCAGATCTCAGGCCGTGCACGGTGGCTCATGCCTGTAATCTCAGCACTTTGGGAGGCCAGGGCAGGCAGATCACCTGAGGTCAGGAGTTCGAGACCAGCCTGGCCAACGTGGTGAAACTGCATGTCTACTATAAATACAAAAATTAGCTGGGCATGGTGGTGAGTGCCTGTAATCCCAACTACTTGGGAGGCTGAGGCAGGAGAATTGCTTGAACCCAGGAGGCAGAGGTTGCAGTGAGCTGAGATTGCGCCACTGTACTACAGCCTCAGCAACAGGGCAAGACTCAATCTCAAGAAAAAAAGAAAGAAAGGAAAAAGAAATTCAGACCTCAGCCCCCAGCCCCCAAACTCTTGTATCAGAAGCTTCATTTGAACCAGATCACAGGTGACTTAGATGCATGTTAAAGTTTGGGAAAAGATGTTCTTGCAGTGGTGACATGATGCCCAAGCAGCCTGGAGTAGAGCAGCCAGCATGGAGGATGACATTAAGAATTGCCTGGAATTTGCATAAGGAAGAAATCAATTTTCTTTTGTTGAGCCACTGAGATCTTGGAATTGCTTATTATTGTAGCAAATTTGAGCCATTCCTGATTTGTGAATAAAACACCCAGAACTACTAAATCTGAAGCTTGATTTGGAAGGTTTGGAAATATTAACCAGCTGACTTACACTGAGCTTAGTTCTTCTTTTATAAAATAAGGATAACTATTTTTATTATTTTAATTTTATTTATTTTCATATATTTAGGGAGTAGAGATGCAGTTTTGTTACATGGATATACTGCATAGTGGTGAAATCTGGGCTTTTAGCACACTCTTCACCCAAATAGTGAACACTGTATCCAGTAGGTAATTCCTCATCCCTCAGCACCTTCCCAACCTTCTGAGTCCTCAGTGTCTATGATTTCATTCTCTATGTCCATGTGTTCACGTTTTTTAGTTCCCACTTATAAGTGAGAACATGTAGTATTTGACTTTCTTTTCCTGAATTAGTTCACTTAAGATAATGGCCTCCAGCTCTATCAATGCTGCTGCCACAGACATTGTTTCATTCTTTCTTATGGCTGAATAGTGTTCCACTGTGTGGGCTGGGTGCGGTGGCTCACACCTGTAATTCCAGCACTTTGGGAGGCCAAAGCGGGTGGATCACCTGAGGTCAGGAGTTCCAGACCAGCCTAGCCAACATGGAGAAACCCTGTCTCTACTAAAAATACAAAAATTAGCCAGGCTTGGTGGCACGTGTCTGTAGTCCCAGCTATTTGGGAGGCTGAGGCAGGAGAATCACTTCAACCTGAGAGGCACAGGTTGCAATGAGCTGAGATTGTGCCACTGCCCTCCAGCCTGGGTGACAGAACGAGACTCTGTCTCAAAAAAAAAAAATAATAATAGTATTCTATTGTGTGTATGCATGTGTGTATGTATGTGTGTGTGTGTATCATATTGTCTTTATCATATCATTCGTTGGTGGACACTTAGATTGATTCCATATCTTTGCTATTATGAATACTGCTGCAGTAAATATATGAATATAGGCATCTTTTATGTATAATAATTTGTATTCCTTTGGGTCGGTATCCAGCAGTGGGGTTGCTGGATCAAATGACAGGTAGTTCTTTGAGAAATCTTCATACTACTTGGGAGGCTGAGGCATGAGAATTTCTTCAACCTGGGAGGTGGAAGTTGCAGTGAGTCGAGATCACACCACTGCATTCCAGCTTGGGTGACAAAGTGAGACTTTGTTTCAAAAAAAGAAAAATTTTCATACTGTTTTCCATGCTTTTCCTTGCATAGTCAGCAATATCTGTCATTTCTTGACTTTTTATCCATAGCCATTCTGACTGGTGTAAAAATGCTATCTCATTGTGGTTTTATTTTGCATTTCTCTGATAATTAGTGATATTGAGCATTTCTTCATATGTTTGTTGGCTGCTTGTATGCTTTCTTTTGAGACATGTCTGTTTATGTTCTTCGACAATACAATGTTGGTAAGAATGTAAATACCGAGTTGCGAGGATGAGTACGTTTCCACAAGCTACATAACATATAATAGGTAGACATGTAATGATTCAGCAGATGGCAATTATTGTTGGATAAATAGCACTCAGTGGATTAGTGATAAAAGTAAAATTCACAACCATGTGTCAGCAAACTCCAACCCTTGTGCCAAATCTGACCCACTGCTTGTTTACGTAAATAAAGGAAACAGCCACATTCGTTTATCTGTATGCCATTCACACCTGCTTTTTCACTTCAGTAGCAGGGTTGGATAGTTGCTGCAGAGATCATATGCCCCACTGAGCCAAAAATATTTACTTTCTGTGTCTTTTCAGAAATGTCAGGTAATCTCTGTTCTATACCCGTGTCCTAGACTAACATGGAAGACAAAGTGGATATCTGTGATATCCACTTTTAGTTGCCACATGAATGTATGGACTCCCTTAAGGTTGAAGGGAGGTGAAACGTGGTGTTGGTCAAAGGAAAGATCAGATGCAGAACTAAGAGGCTGGGATACCAGAGTTTAACAATGCCCAGGTCCCATGTTGGGTCAAACTTGATATGGTGCTTATACAAAATGAGGATCAATACACAGCATCCTTATATAGATGCCCAGAAATGTGACATGTGGATTTATAATAGGAGAGAAAATATTCTTTTAAATTATGTCCTCCTTCCCATAGAAGTAAAAATCAAGAAATCACCATCAACCTTATCCTTCCAGATGGCAGGCTTCTTTATAACAGTTCTCTTAACAAACAGGATTCCATTGTTTTCATACTATAAAAGACACAGGCTCTTTAAAAGACCCACCAGCAGGCTGTAACAGTAAAAAGAATGAAAAAGATTTCTTGAAAAAACTGTAAGTAAGATATGACACAATTTCAGTGGTGTGGAAGCAAAGAGCAATAATTGGAAATTAAAAAATTCATGGTAAGGGACCTGCCTTCAAGCCCATCTCTCCCACAGGTACTGGATGCTTGCTAGGTCAGGAGAGTCCTCACTGTGCTCGCAGTTTGTAGCCTAGGAAAGAATGTCAAACAATGCCAAACCTAATTGTGAAAAAAATACAGACATATGCAGAAAAAAACTGGCAGAAGGAGCTAAGTTCTTCCCTGCTTCGTGGACTTAAATCTATGTCTACAAGGGGAAGCCCAGTGATTAGCTAATTTGTATAAACAATGCAAGCCAATTTAGATGTGATGTTTTCTTTCTCTCTTTCTTCTCTTCCTTCCTTTCCCCCTTCTGCCCTACTTTCTCTTTCTTTCTTTTTCCTCCCTCCCTCCCTTCCTTCCTTCCCTCCTCCCTTCCTTCCTTTCTTCCTTTTCTTTCTTCCTTCTTTCCTCCTTTCTACCTTTCTTCCTTCTTACTTTCTTTCCTTGTGTCTTTCCTCCTTCCTTTAATTCTTCTTTCATTTCTTTTCTTTTTCTTCTTTACTTCTTTCCATCCCTCCTTTCTTCCTTCTTCCTTTCTTTCCTTTCTCCCTCCTTTCCTTCCTTCATCCTTCCTTCCTTTATTCCTTACTTCTTTCTTTTATCTTTCCTCCTTTCTTTTTTCTTCTTCCTTATCTTCCTATTTTCTTCTCTCTCTCTCTTTCCTTCCTTAACATCAAACATCCATCTCTCTTTCTTAGTGAAACATTATGGCAATTTTCTTTTGGAGAAGCACACCTCCTATATTGTGTGCAGTACTGGTGAGGATGTGACTACAAATGCCCTTTCCACCTCTTGTCAAGGAAGAAGCAATGAATGACCAAACCTAGGTTAGTTTGACACTAAACTAGAGCACTGCCTCCTGTTTTGGGTGAGGGAAGGTGGCTGGTTCTTGCTCACTCCAGCAGCAGTATGGACATAACTGAGAAATTACTTTTTTCCCACTGCATAGATTCCCTGGAGTCTCTGGGTGCCTTTTCAGTCCAGTCCTGAATTTTTAGTTGTTCCTTGAATTTCATAAACTATGTCTATTTCTTTTGAATCATTTCTTTTTTCCTCTTAGGTAAGTTCTGAGTAGTTCTATTACATGCAACCAGTGATCCCTAACTGATACACCTAGGCAACAAAGTGTTCTGTTTTGCTCTTGATCCAACAATTCTGTGGTCTCTAAAATCAGTGTTTATAGATAGATGGTAGCTGTTACACTCTGAATTGTGCCCTCTAAAATTCATATGT
Organism: Plecturocebus donacophilus; assembly: GCA_004027715.1. Taxonomy (NCBI): domain Eukaryota; kingdom Metazoa; phylum Chordata; class Mammalia; order Primates; family Pitheciidae; genus Plecturocebus; species Plecturocebus donacophilus. Next base: position 17,131 of record PVKP010035025.1, on the reverse strand, counting down.
TGAAGCCCTAACCTCCAGTGTATCAGAGTGTGACTGTATTTGGAGTTAGGCTCTTTACAAGAGGTGACTAAGGTAAAATAGTTCTTTAGGCTGGGCCCTGATCTAAGAGGACTGGTTTCTTTATAAGAAGAGACTAGGACACAGACACATACAGAGGGACGATCATGTAAAAACAAAGAGAAGATGGCATCTACAAGGCAAGGAGAGAGGCCTCAGGAGAAATGAACCCTGTGAACACCGTCCTCTTGCACTTTTATCCTCTAGAATGGTAAAAAAATAAATGTGTATTTTTTAAGCTAGTCAGATAGAAGTACTTTGTTATGGCAGTCCTAGAAAACAAATTCAGTACAGAAACAGCTTTATTAATATATTAAGATAGGGATTACCTTGTAAGAAATGGTCAAAAGGTAATGTTGCTTTACTGCTTAATTAATAGTGCTACCTTTACTATTGTTGATAAGCCTATGTATTATAGTACACTGGAATAAGATTGAATATATGGTTACCATATTACTGCAGATACAGAAAGGTTCAAGGCTATTGAGAACTCTGTGCTGAAATAAAAATAATTCCCAATGAGGCTGATATGTTCACCTTTAACTACTTGTTCCTTTTCCTTAAGAATTTTGTAATTTTTAAAATGCAAACACTCTGGGAAATGGAACATAGTATCCTGACTACATTAGAAAGTGAAACCTGATGAAAGGATTATGTTTAGATGCTTTATGTGGCAGGTACATCCCAGAACTGAAAGACTGAGGGAAAAAGGAAGTGACACTGAGGAGGATGCAATATGTTACTGTACTGGCCTCTGCTACACAACAAATCATATAAGAAGATATATAGCAGATCAACAGGTGCACTCACTCAGCCAGGTGAGTAGTCTGCAGATAGGCAGAACAAAGAATCCATTGGAAGATTATGCTGTAGTGAGGAAATGGGGGTGGATTTATTTGTTTAGTTCCCTTCTGCTATCTGTCTTCCACTGGTGACAACTTACCTCATGGTACAGAACTCTTTGTCATCCAGCCCCTTTCACAACTTTAGAAGCCAGGAGAAGCCAAAGACTCGAGGAGATGAAATCTCATGGTCCCATTTCCAAGTGCAATTGTTCAGCCACTGCGGTAATTGAAGTAGAAGAAATTGATGGTTCAGGAGACAGTGATGTCACTAGAACCTGAAAAAGCACACAAGCCCTGAGAGTTACATAGCAGTATTTAAACCAGTTATTTATATTTCAGTTGTGAATGTGATTAATTAAAAGATTTTGCAGTAAGGCATAGCAGTCGGGCTTAGAAAGGTTGCCCATTATTTTTTACTGTATTCTATCATCTAGAACTTTGGCACACATTACATGGCCTCATCTAATTGTAGGAGCGGGATGGTGGCTTGGTGCCTGGTTGGAAAAGCAACAGCGTTTGGAAAACACGTAGCTGTCTTTCTGCAGCACCAAAATCACACTGATAGTCATGCTTCTTATCTCTGCACTGTATTCCACATAATTCGAATTGTGCAGAAAATATTTTACAATTGTCGGGTATATAAGTTCTCCAATAACACAGGTAATATTCTTTCATATTTATATGAAATATGTCCAGTTTATGCCACCTTGAAAGAGCTTCAATGGCATTAGAAATGGTTTAAAGGAGACTACTAGAGATGATCAAAGGGATAAATTACAGGCAGGTAGATTAAAGGAAATGGAGTTGATTAGCCCAGATTAAACAATGACTGAGCAAGAGAGCTTTTCAGCTCAGAAGCATTTGAGCACCTACATTTTATGTTGCTCTTTTCCTTTATTTTTCAATTCCAATAAAGAAAGCAAAGAATGAATAACTAAAGATTAATTTATTTCTGGAAATACAGCATGAGTGCTTCTCACATGCAAAATATAGAAAAGAAAGAGGGAAAGGGGAAAGCACCAGTTAAACTACAGTTCACACGTAGAAAAGAAACACCCTAGACATACCCCTTATGAAGCCTAGTCTCAGATACGAAGACTGGAATCCTGAAATCCAGATGAGACAAAGAGTAGAAAATGCATGGAAGGAAAAATGCTCATGTGGTTTCCTCTGTGAAGTGAGCAAGGGACAAGAGTCTTTGGAGCGTGACCCTAGCTCTGAGTTGCATGCATACCTGGTATGTATGTCAGGAGACTGCCAAATTCCTTGAAATGGGGGAACTTTGCAGGCTCCTCAGAAGGTGTGGTGTTCATTACTGAGGGCACTCTATGTTCCATTCAACTACCAACAGCCACACCAAACAAACAAACAGTTCTTCACCAAAGAGGATACAGCTGCCCTACATTGGATAACCTCCTTCTCTTTACTCCCCAGGTACATGGCATTACCCATAGGGAGAAGTGAAGTTGTAGGAAACCTAACCTGTCTTTTGTTTGCTTGTATACATTTCCTTCATCTGAACACTATGTTTCTCAGCCCAGGAGCCAAATAAGTTTTGCATCCATGCATTTCAACTGCCAAAACATTCAAAGACAAGACAAAATAAACATTAAACTCCTTCCATAGTGATAAGTAGACAAGGACATGACTGTGCAGATGCATTTTAAGATCCATCAGAAATATCCTCAAGGGTATTGTAAATAGGATTTGAGAGATTATGAAACAAGAGTAGTCATGGAAAGAGAGCAACCATAGATCAAGAATGTATGAGATTAAATGGAAATGGTTTCTGAATATTTAAAATTACAATTACAGTAGAAAAGTGTGCATTGGAGACTGAGAAATGTGAGTTGGAAAATGAAATGTAGAATAACCTATAATTCAGATGTTTGAAAAACAAAGAGAAGAAATGGATGAAGAAAAGACATGTTATAGAGGGAAGACTCTGGAAACACAACACAATTATAATAGGGCAAAGGGAAATCACCAGAAGCAGTAATAAACCAGAATCCTCTGAGAAAGAGATTTCAGATTTTATGGTCAACCAGACAAAATTAAAGATATCCGTGTATCCTGGTGATTTAAAGAAAAATTGTCATTAAAGAAAAGAAATCCTATAGTTTCACTGACCGAGTATAAGTATCACCTGAAGACTGTACAAAGGGGAACAATAATCAGACTGCTCCTTTTTAATAGTAAATTCCAGAGAGTAATACAGCAATCAATAGAATTATGAGAACCAATGATTGTGACATAGATTCAATACTCCTTTAAGATACTCATTTATAAGGGTGATAAAAACATTCTTACAAAGGAAGGTAGTTATTAAGTTTAACAGCCACATTTTTGTCCTGAAGGCTACTTAAAGAATTTCTGCAACTTCTGGATATTCATGATAGATCCAATCACTCATGTTTTCAAACTTAGACTTCAGTAACAAGATGGGGATAAAGAAGATACTGATCAATAGAGACTAAGACACAAAGACAAGTCAATAGCTGATGAGGGGTTAATATTAATATTTTTGGAAGCTCGAAAGCATGTGGGTATATTTTAACTCGCAGAATAGACTGAAGCTGAAACTCATTCTAAAACTGTATTAGATAACCCTCAAAGGCTCAAAATTTAGGCACAAAGTTACCTCTCTAAGCAAGGGTGCTTAGTTGGACTAATAGTAAGATTGATCAAATGTCTGTCTATAAAGTAGGTAGATATCTGAATCACCTGATCCATTCTGTGATTCTGATGTGAACATAGGAAGTTTGTCCTCTGGATACTTAGAAACAAAAATAGTCTGCATTCAAGATGGCAGTACAATGTGACTTAACTGAAAGTCTACATTTTAAAAATGGTGAGTCCAGTTGTACTTATATTTGATCAGTTGGAGTTCTCTCAGGGCTCACTGATGTTCTTTTTATTAGATCTGTTTGTTTCTCTTTGTGTTTTATTTTGCATAGTTTCCATTGCTACATCATCAAACTCACTAAACTTTTCTTCTGCAATGTTTCTAATTGGCTATTAGTTCTATCTGGTATGTTTTCATCTCAGACGTTATAGTTTCCATCTATATAAATTTTATTGGGTTGCTTTTACATCTTCTAAAGTCTCTGCTTTTTGAACATATGAAATGCATGTATAATAACTGTGTTTAATGTCTTTTTCTGTGAATTTTAACTTGTATTTCAGTTTCTTTGGGTTAATTTCCATTAATTGATTATTCTATTATCATTTTGTTCTTTCTGGAAAGCTTCTTCTGATGTATCTTCTATGTGAATATGATAAAACTGACTTGAAGCTATTATTACCATCATTATTATTGATGCAACCTTATTTTAGTCATCAATAATGAAATAATCATTTCCATGATGTAAGTAATAGCACAAGAAAATGTTTGCTGACATAACATATATTTAATTTGCTAGAAAACATCCATTTCCACCCCTACCTTCCATATAGCACCCTAGAAGTCTTGTAATGGCTGAAAAATAACCTATGATTTAATTATCGGCATGATTATTTCTTTGAGAGGGATCTATTTACTTGGATATAACATTGTGATCCCTTCCTTTCATTCCCTCTGGTATAAGTAACCATTCCTGTCATTTAACATTTTCAGAGTTTTATTTGATTAACGGAACTGTTAAGCATGCTCTGAATGAAGAGACCTCTTAACAGACTTTGTGTGAGCAACAAGGCTGTTTACTCATCTAGGTGTGAGTGGGCTGAGTCAGCAGACGGCGATGGGATAGGAGTTGGTTATATAGATTTGAGGTAGGCAGTGGAAAGCTACAGAAGTTACAGTTCAGGGCAGTTTTTGCAAGCCAGGGGTGGGGGGTGTCGCTAGGGGTGTGTGTCACAAGGTCCAAGGTCCAGTGTCACAAGGTTGGCTTATCGGTTAAGCTAGAACAATGGTGGAGTGTTGCAAGATGGGTTAATTGGGCACTGCAGGAGCTAGCTATTCTTCTTTTGTTATGGGGTAGGGGGTGTCACAAGGTCCAAGGTCCAGTATCACAAGATTGGCTTTTCAGTTAAGGCAGGAATGGTTGAGGCAGGAACAATGGCAGTGCTAGCCATTCTTTTTTTTCTGGAGATGTTGTGCGGGTCACAGGGGTCTCCGTGGCTCAGCTAGGGTATGGCCTGTGGTGCAGCCAGTTCAAAGAACCTTGCAAGAACAGCATTGCTAACATTAAATAACTTAAGCTCAGGACGCAGATCTTTAAAAATAAATTTATCTTGCAATAAAGAATATTTGAACATTATAATTGAAGATGATTAGAATTTATAAAGCCAAATGGTGTATGTTTAAATTAACCAAATAGTATCATAAGTATTATTTATCTTTTATATAGTTTAAGGAAAAGCTCATTCAGATTTTTTTTGCAATGACCAATTCCATTTATTTTGATGAACTCTACAAATGCATTCTACTTTAAATCAGTGTTTGTATATGTGAAAAGACATCCTACTGGTATTCTATACATTCTTACCTCTCAGCTTACATCCTGCAATGTTTTCCTTTTCTGAGCTGCTTCAGTGACAGCGTGTGTGGGTTTGTGTGTGAGAGACAGTGCTGAGGGCATGTCTTTTCAAGTCCCAGAAATACCTACCCATTCTTTTATCCATCGCCCTGAGGGGGACTCCAGTTCCTGCTGACCTCTTGTGGCTTGGCTTGCTTGTTGCCAAAGCTGTTTATTATGTTTCCAATCTCCTGCCACCCTTTTTCATTCAATCTCCACTTCCTGGATCATTTTCTCCCCTCCTCATACTTTATTTTTCTAGTCCTCCTCTTGTAGCACTGACAGCTTTGATTCATAACATATCTTGTGTGCCCTTCTCTTCTCCTTGAACTGGTAATGTATTTTCTTTTTCACCCCTATTACCCATGTCTCTGCGTCTAGCTTATTTCTCAGTGCCCAACACAGCTATCAAATCCCTTGTAATTTAGATTCGGAGGCTTTTCATTCCCAATCTTTACCACAACTCCATTTTTTGTATTTCATATTTTGTTCTTAAAACTAAACAATTCCCCAGCCCTCCTAGGCACCAGCCCCATACACCCCATCCCCACAACTACACTCAAATCTGCTTCTCCCGGATTCTATTACATCAGTGCATTTATTTGGGGGATTTTCCTTAGTCCCATTTCCAACCCTAATTAAGTCTGCCTTTCTGCTTTCTTCTGTTCCCTCTCATCTCCATAGACCGATTTTTCAGTTCCAAGTGCTCCAGATGGAGCCATACACCTGCACTTTGATGGTGGAAAAGTAAAAATGTGATGTTTGTAGCTCTGAGAATCTGAATGTCAAAATCCAAAACATGTTTTATTGTAAAATGAAACAGTCCTCTCTCTGCCCCAACCCATTCCTTGCTTGTAAATTCTTTAAAGATTTGGACTAGAGATTCTCTTTTATTTCATTCCTACTTCTCTGATATGATAATGTAAATAGGCCTTGTTACATGTGGGAGAGTAACCTGTTATTGCTCCTAGATGGATTCCCAGGACTTGCTCCCATTTTACTCTAATTTTCTCCCAGTTCGTGCCTACTCCTTTGTTCCCATCCTGTTCTCATATCTGGATACATTATCACTACTGTGTAGACCAACTCCTTGCAAATGTCATCAAACTCAAATGTTAAATATGAAGGTGAATGAAACACTGCTTCTCAAACTCTTCTAGTACCCACTAAAATCATTTTGAAAAACAATGCCCTTCTTTGTTTATTTTAAAGTTGGCATCTAAAATTTTTCACATGCTGAATTCTGGCAAAAGACATAATTACCTGCATACTCTCTCTGTATATATATGTATAATTATTCATTATATAATATTTTATTTTATTATTAATATTTTATTTTTTAATTATAGAATGACATTATTTAATATATAATTATTAATAATTTAATTAATAAATATATATTTAAATTAAAATATTGGACCTGCAGATTCAGATCGTTCTATTTATGAAATCCTAATTAAACTCACAAATATCCCTTAGGACATTTGCTCTTATAGTTTAGTACCAATTCCAAACTCCACAAGTCTAGAAATAATTGCTGAATTATTATTATTAATTTTGTAAGTGTAGTCAACAATGCATTCTTTTGCAAAATTATTATTCAAAGTCCACAGATGACATTAATGTTCACTCTTAGTGGTGTACATTCCATGGGTTTTGACTAATGTGTAAAGACATGTAGCCATCATGATAATGTCAGAGTAGTTTCACTGCCCTAAACATCCTCCATGCTCCACCTATTCATCCACTCTTCTCTCTCCCCAAACTCCTAGAAACCACTGATCTTTTTATTGTCTCCATAGTTTTGCCTTTTCCAGGATGTCATCTAGCTGGAATCATAGTCTGTAACCTATTCAGACTGGCTTCTTTCACTTAGTAATACGTGTTTAATGTTCCCCCATGTCTTTTCATAGCTTGTTAACTCATTTCTATTGAGCACTGAATAATATTTCATTGTATTCATTCACCTACTGAATGATATCTTGATTGTTTCTTATGTTTTGGTGATTATGAATAAAGCTGTAATAAACATCTGTGTGCAGGTTTTTATGTGGGTGTAAGTTTTCTGCTCATTTGGGTAAATATCAACAAATATGTTTGCTGGATCCTATGATAAAAGTCGATTTAGTTTGATAAGGAAAATGCTAAACTTCCAAAGTGACTATACCATTTTGAATTCTGTTTGATGTTTTGTACACTTCTATCTTGAGGACCTCCAATGGCATCTGGCACACAGAAGATACTAATCAATATTTGTTCATTACTGAATGACAAGAAGCACCTGGGCAGTGTATTTAAAATGTGGATTCCCCAGCCAAATCCCTGGAAATTCTGATTCCGTACATCTGGAGTGGGTCCCAGGGATCTGCCTGGTCAGTCAGAACCCATGGAATGCTAATATGTGTGGTCTGGAAAACACACTTTGAGAAATACAGGAAGCTCATTCTGGCAAACTTCCCTGTGTGGCCGTGTCAAAGAGGGTGGTCTCGGCCACTTCTGATAAATGGCAGTTGTTAATTCATACTATTTCTGTGTCCCTGTGCTCTACATGGCTAATAGTTTGTCTTTAAAATAAATGAGGCTTCCATATGGGAGGTGAAATTGCTTTTTATTCCAAAAAATATTTAGTTGAATGAAAGTCAGTGAATGTAAATGTAAATTCAGACCAGAGAACACTGGGTAAGTATGCAAGACAATGAGATTGGAAGGGATATATTGCTCAAGCATAACATAGATACTTAAACTCTACAGAAATATTCAAATACTTTCTATAACAAATTCAAAACTTGTACAGGTAAAAGCCAGAGGAAGAACACCCTAAAACAGGACAATCTCTTATATAACCACAGTACAATGATCAAAATCAGGAACTTAACATTGATACAATGCCAGGATGTAATCTAGGGACTGATTTAGCTGCTACCAATTGTGATACTGTCCAAAATCAGGCTTCGGTTGTCTTGTTTCTTGAATCTCTTTTAATCCAGGGCAGTAGTTGAGTCTTGTTATGGCATGAGTACTAGTCAATTTTTTTGTAGGATGTCTTTAATTCGGGCTTTTCTGATGTCACTTTATGACCAATTTCAAGTTAAGTCCTTTTTAAAAATTCAGTTTAAACACAATGTATTTATCATTTAGCTCAAGGTGGATGGCTCAAGGTGGTGGGAAGTGGATGGCTAAAAAGTGTTGGAAAGGTTTCAAGATGAAATTCTGATTTTCTATAAGATGAAAGATTTTGGTGAGAAATAAAAGAATTCTGTAGGTTAAGGGTCTTTCTTCACATTACCGGTATTCTCAGCTGAGAGCATAGAGTCTGACATAATTGAATCTATCTTTTTGTTTTTTAACTTTCATTCTCTCTTTTTGCTTTCCTTTTCCCCATTTTACTAAGCTATTGGGGAAACCAACTCTTATAGAATATCCACACTGTACAGTTTATATAATGCTTATTCCTGCTGTAGTTTTTAAATGGAATTCCCTGCAACAGAGAAAATAGTACTCTGGTGATAGAGATGTCAAATCTTGGGCCCAATTCTAGCACAGTTACTTAAGCAAATCTTTTGTAAGCCTTTAGCAAAAATTAAGACACTTGCTAAAAGTCAGCATGGGATTCCTACATACACATTTTGCAAGGTTCTTCTCACTTCCTTTTCTTGATGCAAGACTGGTCGTCTTAACTGAGGTGTTTAGTCATGTTAAATCTATATTTAAAAAAATAATTGGCACAACCTTCTTATTTGTAAGGACAGAATTCGCCATCTCTCAGACACCTCTTCTATGTCAAGAACTTCATGAACGCCAACTGGAATTCTCTAATGATCCTACAAATCAGAAGTCAGGAATCAGGCAGATTTACATTCAACTCTTAGCTTTGTCTCTTTCTAGCTGTAAGAACTCAGATGTGTGAACTAAGCTCTTTAAGTCTCAGTTTCCTTAGCTGTAAGATATTGATAATTTTAAGACCTGCTTTATATACTGTGTAAAAATTAAATGTTGTGAAAATTAAATGCACGTAAAAATTTTAATGTAATGCTTTGTGTATAGTAAGTTCTCAATAGCTGTTGGCTATTAGTCATCAGTGACACAGATGACTCATGGCACAGATGAGAAGATTGAGGGTCGAGAGGCTAACTCTGGAATAAAGTCTCTCAGCTCCAAATTAGGAAACCATCATCATTTCCACAATATCTTGCTGCCTCCTTGTGGACAAGCGAAAAGAAAATGTAAGCTGAAAAACCGTACCATTCTACAGAATTGTTTCAAGTTCAATACCCTTCAAACGTTCTAAACAAAATTAATCAATGCCATAGGTAGAGTATGTTGTCGGTGATAGACTAGGGTCTTTATTGCCATCTCATCTGCGTGGAAATGGGGCTAAAATGAAAAGATGTTTTTCAGATGGCAAATGCGAATAAACAACTGCAGATAATGCTATAAGTGGATTAGCATTTTTTAATGAATAGATTAAAATAAAAACTTAAATTTAAATTATGAGATTTAATTCACTATAAATGCAGATTTCTGAACTTGGTCTCAGAAAGAACAACTTTACAAATACCAGATAAGTTATTTTTAGATCTTGAGCTTGCTGTGAAATGTAAAAATGGATTTTGGTTCAACTGTTTGAATCCCTCCCTATCTGCCCTTCAGTGAATAATTTGGTCCATGGAAAGAGAGATGATGGATTCTGCAAGTGGCAGATCCCAAGCTCAGAGATTCCACAAGAGTGGATGTCACTGAGGAACTCTGCCCTTGTCACTATGGCACAGCATTGAACAAAACCATGCCACCTTAAAGTTAGTGTTGCAACCAGCTGAAGATAAATCAGAAAATATGATCTCATGTTGTTTTGTAGAGATCTCCTTGTCCTGGGGCTTATTGAGGCAATTCCATGCTCATTAAATAGAACAATGCACACAGCCCATCCAGGAGAGAACCAGAGGACTCTAGCTTCTCCATGGGAGCCCCAGAAAGCTGCTTCTGAGTGATCTTCTCCTTCCTCCCCATCTGGACGTCAAAAGAACCAGTACTGGACCCAATAAGCCTACCTTGTTTGTCACAGTGGTGGTTTGTGTAGTAGAAAATGAGACTGTCCCAGCAACTGAAGGTGACTGTCTATGGAATTACACGGAGATGTTTTTATGGGAACACATATTCAGTCCCTTTTATAATGGGCCAAATTGTGTCTTCCCAAATTCATATGTGAGTTTTAACCCTCAGGATCTCAGAATGTGACTATTTGGATATGGAACCTCTGAAGAGTTAATTAATGTACAATGAGGTCATATGGGTGGACCCTAGTCCTGTCTGACTGGGATGTTATCAGAAGGGGAGATCAGGACACAGACACACACAGAGTGACAACCATGTGAGGACACAGAGGGAAGACAGCATCTAAGCCAAGGAGAGAGGCTTCAGGAGGAACCATCCCTGAGATACCTTGACCTCAGACTTGCAGCCTCCAGAATGTGAGAGAATTAAATCTCTGTCACTGAAGCCCCGCAGCCTATGGTACTTTGTTACGGCATCTCTGGCCGACTAATACAAGGCAGCTTGTTTCAACATAAAAAAAATTCGTGTTTAAATCCCAACATACTGAGGCACATCGACACTGAGCTCATCTGCTGATAGCTGGCTGTGCTAAATAGACAAAAGCAGGGAGCTGTTGTTGAACCCATTGGGCTAGCGGCAAGGTGAGGCTTAGAAGAGACTGGATTCTGGCCTCTCACCTCCTCCTTTTCCCCACACCTACGGTCCCTGAGGATGTTTTGCAAGACAAAGTGTGGAAATCACTGAACGAGCACAGGTATCTGCAAACTAGAGGCCACTGCAAGCCACACTGGCCCATCATTTTAAAGAAGGCCCATTGCAACCCACTCTATTAATTTCAGGGTCCTCTGTGGTTTACGATTCACATTTTGAAAACTTCTTGTAAAATTAGCTTATTACAAGAGCATACATGCTTGAAAAATTTCCAGCGTTCTTCAAGACAGACAGCATTGTGCATTTTCACACAACAGAATTTTCATCACGGAGGGTGCTCAGTGGTAGGTGGAACCTATCTGAGAACCAGTTCTGAGGTTCTGGGAGCCCAACTACATGGGATCTTCTATTCACGATGCTGTGGCGTTCCTCATGCAGATCAGTCCAGATACCTGATCACCTTTTCTATACATCGTTAAACTTGGATCTGTGCGGCAATGCACTAGATGCAGCAGGATCTTCAATCATGCTAGGATGTCCTTAAGAAAGCTACTCCCTTTGCTGCTGGGTTGAGCGTGCTTCATATCTGTACCCTGCCCAGACTCTGCCACCCTGGCTCACTCATAAATATTCTCACGTGAGGTCTGTGGTATTCTGAATTTATACATATATATGATACACACACGTGTGTGTGTGCTATATGGAGGCTTCATTACATAGGTCTGATTGACAACGAATAGAAATGTGATTGGACAACACACACACACACAAACACACACAGGTTTTTGTCCACGGTTCCCAACTAATAACTCCCATAAGCCTTATTACAATCTTTTGTTAGACTGTTGGGGCACTTCAGGTCTCAGAAAACAGAATCTCTCTCTCTGAATTTCTTCTGTCCCCTTTTCACCTGCCCAAGGCAAAATTGTAATCTGATTGTGGGTCAAAAGACCATCATTCTAGAAAGTGTTCTGCCCCATACCTTAGAGGAAGGAAGGCTACCCAGAGAGGCCAAGTCTGAATACACTCCTTGCTGGGTTTAGATCATGTTTTTTTAGTCCAATTGCCTTTGTACACAGTTGTCAATCATGTTTACATAATGAAGTCTTCATAAAACCCCGAGAGGACTGGGTTTGGAGAACTTCTGGATGGCTAAACATGTGAAGGTCCCTGGAGGGTGATGTGCCCAGGGAGGGCATGGAAGCTCCACACACTCCTTCCCCTGTACCCTGCCCTACATGCCTCTTCATTTGTGCCCTTTGTAATAGCCTTTATAATAAACCACAAATGTGTTTCCTTGAGTTCTGTGAGCCACCCTAGCAAATTAATGGAACCCAAAGAGGGGGCTGGTCATTCAGAACCCAAATTGAAGCTGGTCATTCAGAAGTTCAGGAAGCATGGACTTGCAACTGGTGTCTCAGGGTAGATCCCTGTGGGATCTGGCACTATATCCAGATATATAGTGCCCAAATTTAATTAGAGGATACCCAGCTGGTGTCCAGTGATATGGTTTGGTGGCATCCCCACCCAAATCTCATCTTGAATTATAGCCCACATAATTCCCACATGTCAGGAGGGACCCAATGCAAGGTAATTGAATCATGAGTGCAGGTCTTTCCCATGCTGTTCTCGTGATAGTGACTCTCACAAGATCCAATGGTTTTATAATGGGCAGTTCCCCTGCATACTCTCTCTTGCCTGCTGCCATATACGATGTGCCTTTCTCCTCCTAGGCCTCCACTATGATTATGAGGCCTCCCCAGCCATGTTAGAACTGTGAGTCCATTAAGCCTTTATAAATTACCCAGTCTCGGGTATGTCTTTATTAGCAGTGTCAGAACAGACTAATATAGTATATGTGGGGAAAACCCCCACATTTTGTCCTATAAGCCTTCTCTGTTGATTGTTGTGGTTTGAGAGCAGAGGAAAAGGATGATTTGAGAGTTTTTCCTAAACAGGGTCTTCTTACTCCATGACGAACAGTTATCCACTAAATATTTTTCTCTCAGTCACATGGAAGAAAGAGTGTGCTGTGAGTGGATCCCTGAAAATCCTCCTGAAACTCATCCTGGGAGCATATCCTAACTCTCTGCTGTCACACTGGATGGACAATTTTTGTGAAAGTAATGGCAGCCTTGAGTTCATGGCAAAATAACACATTACCCCAGAAGGACAGAGGAGGTTGACTCCATAATAGCTATTATTGGGTGTGTCAGCTTGGAAAGAGAGACAGGGAATCATACGGAGATTATGGAGATTGCTTCCTGGCAGTGGCCCTATAATTAGCCTTGTGGAAGAATCCCTTCCTGTCTTTGAGGTATAACAGAGACATCCAAGTACTTGCATTGCATGCTCACTGCTGAACTTCATCTTCTATCAAAGCTGTTTGAGAATGCCATTTTCGTTTGCCTTGCTGTCAGAGAGCTCAAATGCCTGTGTCCTTCCCTTGCTAGAAATAAGCATCGCTTCAAATGAAAGTTGCAATTATCTCCAGAAGAGTGCATGGTAGGGATTAGGGTGAAGAGAGAGGGAGAGAGAGATCAGCTTTCAAACTTTGCCTTTGTAATAACTGTCTTATTTATCTTTTAGATGATTGTGAAAAACTGAAATTATGGCAAGAGACAAATTACTATTTATCCTCCAGGGAAATTCAAAAAATTCTGGAAATGCATGCTTAATAAGAAACATTCTATACAGTTATAAGTTTTATCTCCTTAAATTCCAATGACTAAAATTGTTAATTTTAAATTTTGATCTATTTATATCCAGATTTGACTATTTTTTCTCTAGGAAGATAGCTGCTGAAAAAAGAAAGATGGTTATGAGATAGTTATTTGTTTAATTTTTAATGTTATCTTAGGTACTGCTATGCTACATTTCATAAATGACTTGGGGATACACACACATATACACATCTCTCCATATTTATTTAAAAATCTGTCTAGCATTAATGCAAAAGATAAAGTATATAAGGGAAAACAAGTTATAAACTTGTTTTAAATTATAGGGAGGCTATAATTCAGTTCACTCTTTGTAGCATTTTGAAAGGATATCATAAGATATGTCAATATATTGCAATTAAATTCTATTTCACTGACTGTATAATTCATTTGCACTATAAAATCTCTGATGTTTCCTTAATTGATGCATCCTGTATCCATTTAAAATACACATTAATTATTTTTATTTATATTTGAATTGCCACCGACTGAATTTAGATTTTTATTTCCCTAAGTGGAAATTGAGCTTTCCATTAAAACAACCAAAGTCAATTTTTTTGTGCCGATGATTTCATGCAGTGATGAATCACCTAGACTTCACCTTATCTGTAGCTGTGGAAGATTAAGGCAATCACAAATTCCTTTCAGTCTCTCTCTCCAAGAAGGGAAGTCTATTTTCCTGCTCTTTAAATTGGGGCTGGCCTCCAAATTTAATTTTGCCAATAACATACAACAGAGTGATGAAGTGCCAAGTCTGGACTTCAAGAAGCCCTGTAGCTTCTACTTCCTCTGTTTGAACACTGGTATATGAACATGTCTGGGCTAGCCTCCTGGAGAAAGTGAGACCACATGGAGCAGAGGTGCAGCCATCTTAGCTGTCCCAGGTCTCCTAGGTGAGGCCCCATCTATATGACTGAGCCCAGAGATACCACAAGCAATAGAGATGAGCCATCCTAGCTGAACTCTGCCCAGATTAGCAAACTGCAGTATCATGCATTAAATATACAACAGTTGTGTAAGCCACTGTATTTGTCTGTTCTCATACTGCTAATAAAAATACTCAAGACTTGGTAATTTATAAAAGAGGTTTCGTTGACTCACAGTTCAGCATGGCTTCAGAGGCCTCAGGAAACTTACAATCATGGCCAAAGGGAAAGCAAACGTGCTTCTTCACATGGCAGCAATAAGGAGAATGAGACCTGAGCCAAGGGTGAAGCCCCTTACAAAACCATCAGATCTCATGAGAACTTACTATCACAAGAATAGTATGGGGGAAACCGCCCCAGTGATTCAATTACCTTCCTCAGGGTCCCTCCTATGACACGTGGGGATTATGGGAACTATAATTCAAGATGAGATTTGGGTGGTGACACAACCAAACCATATATGCTGTAGGGCTGTTGGGGCCCCACAGGGTCATGGGGTGTCCCTTATGCTGTGTTGAGGTGCAGGATCCAAGAAGTAAAGAGACAGGATACTGAAGAACTGGTGAAGAGCATCTGGACTCGGGGGGCCACGCCACCTGTGAGCAGAGATCAGCGACGGCCCCCAAATGCCCCAGAGCATCTGTATTTATTAGGTACAAGCAGGGGCAGGGTCGTGTGTGAGGTCATCATCTATAGGCTTAGAAATAGGGCATATATAATCACGTGAGTCACAAGCGAGGGGGCCACTCCATTATGTCACCTGGGCAGAGAGGCGGGCCGTGCTCAGCAGGGGGCTGTGCTGTGTGCAGTAGTAGAGGGTCAGGTGCAGAGAAGGGGTCGACCCCCATTAGGTCACTGAGGCAAGGAGGTGGGCTGTGTGCAACAGGTGTCATGCACAACACTTCTTATCTGGGGGCTGGAGACTTCAAAGGATTTCTAATAGAAGGATACTGTAAGCCAGTGCAGTGGGAGCTGACAGACTTGTGCTCTTAAGATATTTATGGGAGGATGATTTGAGCTAGCACAGAATTGAGAAAAGACTGACAGGGTGTACAGCCGCCATGACTGGTCACACCAGAGGGGCTCTTCTCCCTCGGTTATTTCCAGGATCTCAGGCCTGAGGCCTACTTTCCACAGGAACTGGATGCAAGGTACTACAACTCTCTTTATCAGGAGGAGAGACTCTTGTTCCAAGCCTACCATACAGCATATGCCCTTTCAGGCAGGGATGCCACCACCTGGGTCTTTGGTTCTTGTCCTGGTCTGATTGTTTTCCCATGTACTGCTTCTATTCTGTGACTGCTCTAGGCATTCCTCCTACTACAAACTACTATGTGGTTATATAGAAGGATTATATAAATGAGCACTAAATGTGTCAGTACAGCTCCGACTATAATACCTGTATGATTATATAGAAAGATTATATAGAACTAAGTAGATATAAATATTAAGTATGATTATATAAACTAAATATATATAAGCAGTAAGTTATACTTCAAGCACTAATTCTATAAACTAATATATGATTATATATGCAGGATTATATAAAGGAAACAGCTGAGCAGTAACACTATAAACTAAGATATTCTTCAGGCACTGGTTGTGCCTGGGGTCTGGACAGTTCTCCTTCCTCGGTGCCAATGGGGGGTGTTACCCACAATATGCCACTATATTTTGAGTCTATACTACAAGGCAGCAACAGATAACTTAGACGACATCCCCCTACTAAACATTAACTGAAGATTTAATTACAAAATATACCAGTGCAAAGGCTGATAAAAGATAATAATACAAAAAAGAAACCTAAGCTAATGTACAAACTGCAATCATGTGCCAATATTTACCTTGTTCTTTTTAGAGAAAAAAAGCACAAAATTATAATTTTTTATATATGCTAAAAGCAAACAAGTTTATTGGACAAGCACATTGTCTCCTAGAGCCAGTTTTTAAGAGGGATTTTTGTCTCATAAAAAGTTCACATAGTAGCTATATTAAAGAAAATGCAAAAGTTATTTTTTATGTCTGATTTTGGCTGGACGTGATAGCTCATGTTTATAATCTCAGCACTTTGGGAGTTTGAAGTGGGGAGATTGCTTGACATCAGGAGTTTGAAAATGTAGGGACCTATGGTGAAACCACTGCACTCCAGCCTGGGCAACAGAGAAAGACTCTGAAAAAAAGTAGTCAGAGAAAGCTGGAGTTAAAGAAAGCCAGTCTAGGCCGGGTGGAGTTAAAGAAAGCCAATCCCAGCACTTTGGGAGGCCGAGGCAGCAAGATCATGAGGTCAAGAGATCGAGACCATCCTGGCCAACATGGTGAAACCCCGTCTCTACTAAAAATACAAAAAAATTAGCTGGGTGTGG
>PVKP010035024.1:0-23686 GCA_004027715.1 Plecturocebus donacophilus | reverse complement strand
TTGTGTTTTTCAGCTCCATCAATTCACTTATATTCTTCTCTAAGTTGTCCATTCTCGTTAACATTTCGTTAAATCTTCTTTCAAGGTTCTTAGTTTCTTTGCATTGGGTTAGAACATGTTCTTTTAGCTCACAGAAGTTTCTTATTATCCACCTTCTGAAGCCTGATTCTGTGAGTTCATCACACTCATCCTCCATCAGACCTTGTTCTCTTGCTGATGAGGAGCTGTGATCCCCTGTAGGAGGAGAGGCATTCTGATTTCTGGTGTTCTCAGCCTTTTTGCACTGGTTTCTTCCCATCTTTGTGGATTTATCCACCTGTCATCTTTGTAATTGCCGACTTTCAGATTGGGTCTCTGAGTGGACGTCCGGCTTGTTGGTGATGAAGTTTTTTCTGTTTCTTAGTTTTCCTTTGGGGGGCGCCCCTTCCTCACAGAGCTGGGCCTTCCTGGGTTCAGCTGTGCTTGTTCTCAGCCCTCAGCGCTTCCAATTGCTCTTCTCCTTGTGGGGATGGGACTGGCCGAGCCCGACTAAAAGGGCATCCAGTCCCATACACTCCACACCGAGAAGCGCCGCGCCGGCCAAAAGAGTCGCGCTGGCGACCCATGTGGCTCCTTCGCCGGGAATCTCCCACCCTGTGGGCATCGAAAATTCATCTGCAATTGCGGCATCCACTCGCTCTCTGCACTTTCACTGGGAGCCACAATCCTGAGCTGCTGCTACGTGGCCATCTTGGATCTCTCTCCGCCCGGTGATGAAGTTTTTTCTGTTTCTTAGTTTTCCTTTGGCAGACGCCCGTTACCCCAGAGCCGGACCTTCCCGGGTTCGCTGTGCTTGCTGTGAAACTCTCAGTCCTCAGCACTTCCAATTGCTGTTTTCCTTGTGGGGACGGGACCAGCCGAGCCCGTCCGTCCCGTATACTCCACATGGGGAAGCGCTGCGCTGGGGCACCGGCAAAACGGCCGCGCCGGCCAAAAGAGTCGCACTGGCGACCCGTGTGGCTCCTCTGCCAGGAATCTCCCAGTCTGTGGGCGACAAAAATTCATCGGAAAGTGCAGCGTCCACTCGTTCTGTGCACTTTCACTGGGAGCTACATTCCTGAGCTGTTGCTAATTGGCCATCTTGGATCTCTCTCATAAAAAATGTTTTAGTACTTAAAGATTTTGTAAACGTTGATCTGTTTTAACTCCCTTTATTTTAATGGCAAGAAAACTGAGTTTTAGTGAGGCAAAATTACATGAATAAGGGCACACATCTAATTAGTGTCAGAGCTAGAACTGGAATATAAATAATCTGACTCCCAGCAATTTCAGGGTAGCTACTTTACCCAGAAATAAAGTGGTTCTTACTTCTGAAGTTTATCTAATTATGGTTCTGTAGTTAATGAGTTAAAATCCATATGAACATATTAAATGAACTAATCATAACTCCTCATGTTTTAAGCCAACCAATGAAATCTGTAGACTTTTATGTATGGCTCTGAGTTTTGAGATGCATGTTGGTAAAGCAAAAGGAATATAAACTCCTTTCTCCAGTAAATCCAGATGTGTTTGACTTTCAATTCTACCATTTAGTAGCTTCATCATTTAGGCACAATGCTTAAACTCTCTGAGATTCATTTCACTCATCTGGAAAATGGGGATAATTATTCCATCTTCCAATGGGGTTATTTTGAGAAATAAATTAAATATATAAAATTGCCTAGCAAAGTGTTTGGTACAGAGTTCATTGTCAATATGCTTAAGTTAACTTTTTACTGCTCCTTTTCTGTCTCCTTTGCATTTTTGTTTATATGAATTTACACATCTTGACTTATAAACATATCTACACATATCAAACATAAACGTGTTTTGTCTACATAAAAATAATTAGGATCTATAAATAAATAACCATGTATATGGAATTCCAGGAAATTATTTTTGTTGTTAACATTCCACATTCAAGTCTTAGACTAATTACTATCTTCTTCTAACACGTATAATTATCTTAAGCTAACAAATGAATATTCTTCATAGTGTAAATATGAATAGAATTCTACTTTGTGCATTTGATGAGACTTCCTTTCTTTGCAAATGTTACGCACTATTCACTTTTATTTTCATGTTGTGATTTGGTGTGATGATAGATATGCTAAAATGAAGGAAAAGGCAATTTTTAAATAAATAGATATTTCATTTTATTCTGATTCTTGTTCTGTTGCTTCTATTAGTTTAGGCTGTACTACAAAAGTAATCCTAATAGATATGTATATATGTGTATATGTAAATATATGCATATATATGTTAGAGTATATCTATTAGAGCAATACTTTTTATGGAGTTTTTTTCTCCACTTATACTCACCTATAAGCAGGTATTAGCACGTATCAATTTAGTAACTATCCAGCTTCCAGGCTCAAAAGGAAAGTTTGCAATTCTTACCCTCTAGTGTCATCTATTGGTTCGATGTTAAAATTACAAATGCTGTCTTGTATGAATTTTCTCAAAAGTACCTGCCTACTAATTTTTACACTCCTAAAGTAATAATGTTTAATGATATTGTTTTAAATTAGAGTTGTTTAACTTACTTATTGATTAATATTTAATAGGCTGCCCAGGACTCTGGGCATCTTATGGATGACATTATTCAGACATAAATTGTTCCATTGAGGGAGAAATTGTATTTAAAAATTTCAGTAACTGAAAACTACCAGATATTCACAGAATTCTCATTGCACTCCCTGCTACTAAATAGTAAAAATCCAGTCCAAAGTAAACAATATATCTTTAAGTATTATATAAAAATATAAAGTATATTTACTTTGAATGTCTGGTTTAGTTGCATTTTGCATGTTAAAATATCTGTTTTATATATTTCTAAATTTAATTCAAAAGAATCTACTTGAAATAATAGTGGAGCCAAAACTCATAACAAAAAAATCTCTAATTTCATAAGTTGAAATTGTTGGTTTCAAATACTACAGAATATCAATAGTTTCCCAGTACTGGAACAACTCATCAGAGTAATGCAATCTTTTGAAGAAATGCTTTTGTAGAGATTGAGTGTGCATGATAGATATGTTTATCATCCTATTTCCATATTCCTTTTCATAGGATTTCAGAGAAAAGCTAAAGTATATGGAAATTGAAAATGAAAAATTGTTGTTGCAGATGATGTATTTCAGAGAAGCCAGACAGATCTCTATGTTTGCTATATGGCTCAGTAATTACTATTATTAGTTAGCCTGGAAGAAAATTTTATTTTCTTCAGCATTTATAATATACTGTTTCACACTTTAACGTTCAGTATTCAGCACTTCTAGGTCTTTGTTTTGAAAGCTTAAAGCTTGTAAAAGTATGTCATTGATCCAACAGCTGAAATAACTAAATGATAAGCTCTGGATAAAGGTATATATAGATAGCCAAAACTTGTTGTATTATTTTCTTCTACTAATATTTAATTTTACAGCCACTCGAAATGAAATTGAAAAACATAATGTAGCTTTTTCATTGCAGAAATAGTTCTTAATCTTTTATTTTCATTGAATTCTTTTTATAAAAAGTTCAGAGTCAATCATCGCTTACTCCATATATTTTATTGGGCCAAGAGATAATAAATTTTGTTATTAAGTCTAAGGCGCTGATTGCATCACCATTTGTCACTCAAATAATTAATTTAAAGACACTATTCTGGCCAGGCGGGGTGGTTCACGCTTGTAATCCTAGCACGTTAAAAGGCCCAGGTGGGCAGATCACGAGGTCAGAAATTTGAGACCAGCCTAAGCAAAATGGTGAAACCTGGTCTCTACTAAAAATAGAAAAAATTTGCCAGGCATGGTGGCATGTGCCTATAATCCCAGCTACTCAGGAGGCTGAGGCAGGAGAATCATTTGAACTCTGGAGGTGGAGGTTGCAGTGAGCCTAGATCATGCCACTGCATTCCAGCCTGGGTGACAGAGCAAGACTCTGTCTCAAAAAAAAAAAAAACAAAAAAAAAAGACATAATATTCTATTAACAACAGGTGGTTTTTTGTTTGTTTCTTTCTTTCTTTTTGTAGGGAAACAATCACTGGACTGTAAATGAATTCACTTTGGGACTAATTCCTGTATCTACTCATTTAAATACAGGAATAATTCAAATTTACTCTCTCTAATTTTCTCTCTGCTTCTGTTGGCTGGTGTCTTACCTACTGTTCATTTAGTATTTTGCACTAGAATGGTACTTACAATATAAAGTAATTAATTATGGGTTTTGCAGTATAATTCTGACACTACTTGGAGTTAGGTCAAATTTCACAGGTTAAGGACCCAGTCTTTGACAAGATGCCCCTAACTTCAGGTACCAATCACAAGTTATGGTTCACAGGTCACCTGAACTTTTGATAAACTGGAAACAAATTTAGAGGTTTCCTTCCTTCCTTCCTTCCTTCCTTCCTTCCTTCCTTCCTTCCTTCTCTTTCTTCCTTTTTCTTTCTTTCTTTTCTTTCTTTCCTTCTTTCTTTCCTTCCGTCCTTCCTTTCTTATTTCTTTCTTTTTCTTTCCTTCTCTCTCTTCTCTCTTTCTTTCTTTCTTTCATTCTTTCTTTGTTAACAGAATTCTGCTCTTGTTGCCCAGGCTGGAATGCAATGTCACAATCTTGGCTCACTGCATCCTCTGCCGCCCGGATTCAAACAATTCTCCTGTCCCAGCCTCCCCAGTAGCTGGGATTACAGGCATGAGACACCATGCCAGGCTAATTTTTATATTCTTAGTAGAGATGGTGTTTCCCCGTGTTGGTCAGACTGGTCTTGAATTCCAAACTTCAGGTGATCCGCCCACCTCAGCCTCCCAAAGTGCTTGGATTACAGGTATGAGCCACTGAGCTCGGCCCCAAAAGGAAGTTTCTGTAATCTCAGAATTTATTACCTTCCTGGCACATCGATTTGTATCACTAACCAGGAAGCACAACCAAACGCCAGGTTTCCAGAGTTTTTAAGGGATCTTATTACTTGGGCATGAGTGATTGAATTGTTGGCCGTGTGATTGAACTCACTCTCCACTCTCCTCTTTTTTCTGGAGGTTAGGAGGTCAGACCATTATCAATGGCTCAAAAGCCCAGTCTTCAAATCCTACATTTGGTCTTTTCAGCGTGGCCTGCACCCATCTTGCAACTACCTAGGGATCCACTGTAAGTCATGTCATTAACATAAATTCAGGTATTGTCTAAGTGACCTACTGGAAATAACAAAGATATTTCTATCACTCAGGAAATCTGGAAGTATTAGAGGTTCTGTTTTAGGAAACAAGAACAGACAAATTATATACTATAAAAGAGCTGGCACTGTGAGATCTAGTATATCCATTTAAGATTTTACCCAATATCTTCAACTTTAAGACAAACAATCTAGTCCTAAATGTCACCCAAATATTTAGCTCAAAGTGTATTTGTTCCATCAGGCTTTTCTTACACAATGCTACTCAAATCTAAGTTTTTTCTCCTTCATTCTACCAGAGATCTTCATTTTTACCTACTTATCTACATATAAAATACAATGGGAATAATTGGATTTTAAGCTAACAGGGGTCAACTGGTGGCACTCCACTGTCAAAGGCAAGGTGGATGTAGCTACCGTAATGTACAGCAGAGGAAAAGCAGTAATCAGAATAGTCTGACATGTGTAGAGCTCTGGCATTGGCTAATTAATCACAGTGCTCCTAAAAGCGAAATTGACTGGAAGCTTACTGCATTCCTACTAAATTTATATAAGCAGAAACTTCTAGGTCAAATGTACAAAAGACTAATTTGAATTATAGGATCATGGCCTCTCAATAAATTTCCAGACTTGAGCTACTTTTACAGACCCAGAACCAGTTGAATGAAGAGGAGGCTGGGTCCCCTTGAGGAAGCACCCCACTGCACTACTGACAAGTTATGCTGTTAATCTTTCTCCTCTCCTTTCCCAAGACCTCTGGCCTTTTCTCAGGGTAATTGTGCACTGCAGAAAGGGAAATAATCAAACATTTCAGGGACTACTGGACATTGTCTCTGAGTTGACGTTGATTCCAGTGGATCCAAAACATCACTGTGGTCCTCCAGTTAAAGGTTGGGCTTATGGAGGTCAGGTAATGAATGGTGTTTTAACTCAGGGCTGACTTAGAGTGGGTCCCCAGGCTCATCCTGTGGTCATTTCCTTAGTGTCAGAATGTATAATTGGCATACACATACTTAGCAGCTGACAGAACCCCTACATTGGCTCCTTGACTTTTAGGGTGAGAGCTATTATGGTGGGAAAGGCCAAGTAGAAGCCATTAGAGCTGCCTCTACCTAGAAAAATAGTAAATCAAAAATAATATCACATCCCTGGAGGAATTGCAGAGATCAGTGCCACCATCCCAGGTTTGAAAGACACAAGGGTGGTGATTCCCACAACATCCCCATTCAACTCTCCCATTTGTCCAGTGTAGATGACAAATGGATCTTGGATAATGACAGTGGATTCTTGTAAACTTAGCCAAGTGGTGACTCCTATTGCAGCTGCTTTATCAGAAGTGGTTTTATTGCTTGAGCAAATTAACACATATCCTGGTAGCTGGTATGCAGCCATTGACTTGGAAAATACCTTTATTCTACTTCTGGTTGTCCTTATGGTATAAGCAATTTGCCTTCAGCTGGCAAAGCCAGCAATTTATCTTTACTGTCCTACCTCAAGGGTATATTAACTTTCCAGTTTTGTGTCACAATCTTATTCAGAGAGACCTTGATCATATTTTGCTTCCACAAGATACCACACTGGTCCATTACGTTGTTGACATTATGCTGATTTGATCCAATGAGAAAGGAGTAGCAAACACACGGGACTTATTGGTGGGACATTTGCGTGCCAGAGGATGGAAAATAAATCTGACTAAAATTTAAGGACCTTCCATCTCAGTAAAATTTCTAGGGTTCCAGTGGTGTGGGCCATGTCGAGATATTCCTTCTAACGTGAAGGATAAATTGCTGCATTTGGCTCCTCCTACAACCAAGAAAATGGCACAACACCTAGTGGGTCTATTTGGATTTTAAAGGCAACACATTACACATTTTGATGTGTTACTCTGGCCCATTTATCAAGTGACCCAAAAGGCTGCCAGTTTTGAGTGGGATCCAGAACAGGAGAAGGCTCTGCAAAGGTCTAGGCTGCTCTGCCGCTTGGGCAAATATGACCCAGCAGATCCAACGGTGCTTGAGTTGTCAGTGTCAGATATGGGTGCTATTTGGAGCTTTTGGCATGTCCCCATAGGTGAATCACAGTGGAGGCCTCTAGGATTTTAGAGCAAGGCACTGCCATCTTCTGCTGACAACTATTCTCCATTTGAATGACAGCTCTTGGCCTGTTACTGGGCTTTGATGGAAACTGAACATTTGACTATGGGTTATCAAGTCACCATGCAACCTGAACATCCTATCATAAACTGGATGCTTTCTGATCCATCTAGCCATAAAGCAGGGTGTACAAAGCAGCATTCCATCATGAAATGGAAATGGTATATACATGATCAGGCTCAAGCAGGCTCTGAAGGCAATCCCTCAAGTAAGTTACATGAGGAAATGGTTCAAATGCCTATGGTATGCACTGTGGCATCCTGCCTTCTCTCCCCCAGCCTGTAAGGATGGCCTCATGAAGAGTTCCCTATGATCAGTTGACAGAGGCCTGGTTCACAGAGGCCTGGTTCAAGACTAGGGCCTGGTTCACAGATGGTTCTGCACAATATGCAGGCACAACCCAAAAGTGGACAGCTACAGCACTACAACTCCTTTCTAGGACATCCCTGAAAGATAGCAGTGAAGATAAATCTTCCCAATGGACAGGACTTCAAGAAGTGCACCTGGTTGTGCACTTTGCACAGGAGAAATGGCCGTATGTGTGATTATATACTGATTCACGAGCTGGAGCTAATGGTTTGGCTTGGATGATCAGGGACTTGAAAGAAGCATGACTGGAAAATTGGTGACAAAGAGATTTGGGGAAGAGGTATGTAGATGGACCTTTCTGAGTAGTCAACAACTGTGAAGATATTTGTATCCCTTGTGAGTGCTCACCAACAGGTGACCTCAGTAGAGGAGGATTTTAATAATCAAACAGAGAGAATGACCTGCTCTGTGAACACTGCTTAGCCTTTTTTTTTTCAACCACCTCTGTCATCACCCAATGGGTCCATGGACAAAGTAGCATGGTGGCAGGAATGGAGGTTATGCACGGGCACAGCAACTCATGGACCTCCACTCAACAAGGCTGACCTGGCAACAGCCACTGCTGAGTGCTCAATTTGCCAGCAGCAGAGACCAGCACTGAGCCCTCAATATGGCACCATTCCTTGGGGTAATCAGTCAGTATCTGGTGGGAGGTTATATTGGACATCTGCCATCATGGAAAGAGCAGAGGTTTGTTCTCACTGGAATAGACACTTACTCTGGATGTGGGTCTGCCTATCCTGCATGCAATGCTTCTGCCAAAACTACCATCTCTGGACTCACAGAGTGCCTTATCCACTGTCATGGTATTCCTCACAACACTGCCTCTGACCAAGGCATTCACTTTGCAAATAAAGAAGTGTGACAGTAGACTCATGCTCATGGAATTGACTGGTCTTACCATGTTCCCCATCGTCCTGAAGCAGCCGGATTAATAGAATGGTGAAATGGCTGTTTGAAGTCACAATTACAACACCAACTAGGTGACAATACTTTTCAGGACTGGAGCAAAGGTCTTCAGAAGGTCATGTTGGCTCTGAATCAGCGTCCAATGTATGGTACTGTTTCTCCCGTAGCCAGGATTCATGGGTCCAGGAATCGGGATGGAAGTGAAAGTGGCACCACTCACCATCACCCCTAGTGATACACTAGCAAAATTTTTGCTTCCTGTTTCTGCAACATTATGTTCTGCTGGCCTCGAGATCTTAGTTCCAGAGAGAGGAATGCTGCCACCAGGAGACAAAACAACAATTTCATTAAACTGGAAGTTAAGTTTGCCACCTGGACACTTTGGGCTCCTTCTATCTTTAAGTAAACAAGCTAAGAGTGTTACAGGGTTGGCTGGGGTAATTGACCCAGACTATCATGAGGAAATCAGTCTACTAGTGGACAACAGAGGTAAAGAAGATTATGTAGGGAATATGAGATCCATTAGGGTGCTTCTTAGTATTACTATGTCCTGTGATTAAGGTCAATGGTAAACTACAACTTCTCAATCCAGGCAGAACTACAAATGGCCCAGACCCTTTAGGAATGAAGGTTTGGGTCACTCCACTAGGAAAAGAAAATACACACACACGCACACACACACACGACCTGCTGAGGTGCTTGATGAAGGTAAAGGAAATAAAGAATTTGGGTAGTAGAAGAAGGCAGTCATTAATACTAGCTATGACCACATGAACAGTTGCAGAAACAAGGACTTTAATTGTCATGAGTATGTCCTCCTTCTTTTGATAAAGACATATTCGTGCATGTATACACATGTACTAAAAAAAAAAATCATTTTATTTCCTTTTTTCTTTATCATGTGACATAAGATTTATTGACTTCATGTCAGCATTAAAGTATTGTCAACTTTATATAATAGCATTTGGGTTGGTGATCAGTATGTTTTCAGTTGTACAATGGATAGTTGTATTATGTTAGGAATAATTATGACCTTATTATTGCCTTTATTTGAAGATTATGTATAATCTCAGGAGATGTGTATGGGTTCAAGTTGACAAGGAGTGGACTTGTGATGGTTAATACTGAGTAACTGGGCTGGGTGCAGTGGCTCACACTTGTAATCCCAGCACTTTGGGAGGCCAAGGCAGGCGGATCACAAGGTCAGGAGTTCAAAGTCAGCCTGACCAACATAGTGAAACCCCGTCTCTACTAAAAATACAAAAATTAGCCAGGTGTGGTGGCAAGTGACTGCAGTTCCAGCTACTTGGGAGGCTGAGGCAGGAGAATCACTTGAATCCAGGAGGCAGAGGTTGTAGTGACCCAAGATTTCACCACTGCACTCCAGCCTGGGCAACACAGCAAAACTCTGTCTCAAAAACAAAAAACAAAAAACTGAGTGTCAACTTGATTGGATTGAAGGAAGGATGCAAGGTATTGATCCTGGGTGTGTCTATGAGAGTGTTGCCAAAGGAGATTAACATTTGTGTCAGTGGACTGAGAAAGACAGACCCACCCTTAATCTGAGTGGACAGCATCTAATCAGCTGTCAGTGTGGTCAGAATATAAAGCTGGCAGAAAAATTTGAAAAGACAAAACTTGCCTAGCCTTCCAATCTACATCTTTCTCCCATGCTGGATGTTTACTGGGCTTGAGCATTGGACTCCAAGTTCTTCAGTTTTGGAGACTCAGACTGGCTCTCCTTTCTTCTCAGCCTGCTGACGGCCTATTGCGGGACCTTGTGATCGTGTGAATTAATACTTAATTAGCTCCCCTTTATATATAAAGAGGTTTTGGGAACTCTTTATATATAAAGGGGAGTTAATTATTACATATATCCTATTAGTATATATATATCCTATTACATATATATATCCCAATATATATATTATATATTATATATCTGATTTTATATATATATATATATATATATATATCCTATTAGTTCTGTCCCTCTAGAAAACGCTGAGTAATACAACCTCTAAGTGTACATAGATCCAGCTAAAAGAAAAAGTTTTATCCCCTGAAATAAATAGATAATCACATTGTAGACGCAGTAGACAAGTAAATCAACTAAAGACACAGAGCAAGGAAAATATTATTTTATAAAAACAGCACAAATGCATAAAATATATTTTTTTAATTATAAATTTAGTATCAAAACAAGGCTTGAATAACTAAGATTTTTATTGTATTGGGCAAATTGAAGGTATGGGTTTGAGCAGAGTACTGAAGGTGACTGCTATTTTCCCCTCAGGAAACTTCGGGAAATTTTTCTCAAAATTTTCTCTATTTCTTGTGAGCACCTTGCGAATTGCTGAAAGAAAAACTTGCAAGAGAGTATGAACCTGATTGTATGTTCAGCCACTAGGGGCTTTGTACTCATGCATGCTAGACCATTTAGCATTTAGCAATTTGCTCAAAGTTTTCTGGCTGCTAGCACTTTTGCCTCAGGTGTGCAAATATTAACGACTTGTTTCTTCTTGTAGGCACCTGTCTCTCTCCAGATTTGTGGTTATTTGATTGCCCTGCAACCTCAGTTCTCTAGTGGGTTAAAGAAAAAATATTAATTTCAAGAATACTAATCTCTTTTTATGTTATAATTGTGAGACCAACTTTATTTTCAGCTATACATCTCCAGTCTCAAACAGAAGTGGTTATATATTTTAATTGCCCAGATTTTAAAATTATGAGAAATTTGGAACAAAATTTATTACTGCTGTGGAATGTTGTATAAGTTCAAATGTTGATTCCTGGGAATGAACACTGTCATATTGAGAACTTGATCCAAGGTACAGATGGGTCATGATGTAGCTTCATTCTATGGGTAACAATTATGGATGTGTGACGTTGATTTGGGTATATTTAGAAGAAAGGCAAATATCTAATTTTATTGGGTGTTTGATGAGTGATCCTGAAGAGGACATTTGCAGTTACTCTGACAGAGCAGATGGGCATATAAGCAAATTGTGAGATGGAAGCATCTTGGTCTAGATGAAAGGTCACCAAATTATGGCCTTCGTGCCAAATCTAGGTGTTTTTTTTTCACAACTTTTTAGCCAAGTTTTTTATTTTATTTTTTTTAACATTTTAAGAGAGTAATTTTTTAAAAGACAAAAAAAAACGTTACCATAAATATATGTGGCTAGTGAAGACTAAAGACTAAAATATTTACTATCTGGTCCTTTACAGAAAAGGTTTGCCAATCTTTGAGATATATGTTTATCTCACTTTGGGCGTGTCCCACGTCTGAGCTTTCACTCAAGGATAAAATGAAGCAGTGCCAAAAGGAAGAATTATCACAATTTGGCACTCAGGAAAATTCACAGTATGATGGTATCCTTTCAGAAAGAACGTAAAATTATAATTTTTAAAACTCAATGAATCACAAGGTCTTATACTTCAGGGTGTTCCTCTTTATGTTTGCCATTATTCATTATTTATTCAAAAACTATTTGTTGAACAGGAACTGTTCTATTTATTAAGAATGCATCTGTGAATAACAATGAATCAAACAAAAATCCTTATAGTCGTGGAGGTTGCATTTTCCCTGAGAAAGGAAAAAAAGGAAGATAGAAACAAATAAGTAATATACATACTATGCTAGATGGTGATTAGGGGTATTCAGGAGGGAAAACGCAAAACAGGGAAAGAAGTTATGAGTTGTCCAAGGTTGGGAAGTTGGGTTTTAAATAAGGTGTTAAAATAAATCACTATTTTTCCAAATGTGAGGATAGACACTCATGAAAAACACAAATCACAAGCATCCCTTTACTTTGCTTTTTTAAAGAAGTTTTGGGAACTCAATAATTAAAGAGGAAGGAGTAAGCAGGAGGGAAAAATGGAAGAGGGCAGGCAGTGAGGCAAATGGTTACATTCTTGTGAAGCTCTATTAAGGGCTCAGTACATCTCTATTTTACATAGGATAAAGCAAGCATGTAAAAAGAGTGAGCAGAGAAAAAAGTCAATTATGCATTCATCTAAACATGGGGGAAAAATAATTTCTGGTCTTGTCCTTGCTCTGTATCTGTGAAGATTATATCATAATTGAAATCCTTGGGTTGAGATTTAACAGGACTCAATTTTAGGGCTAGTTTATAGAAAGGATATATATCCTGAAATATTTAGGGGCTCACAAGGTCTTTCCTTGTGAGCACATTAAGAGAAAGACTATCTGGGAAAATACATGGCCTTCTTTCATTTTGGTAACCTGGTTTAGGTATAAGGTTATGATGCAGGGTTGTGAAACATCAGCTGTCTGGGAACAAAAAAGAGGCAATATTGAGTGACTGAGTTCCCAAGCTTAACTTTTCCTTTGACATAGCGAGCTTACCGTCCTGAGATCTACTTTTTTCCACAGAGTATAGAGAGCTAGATAGAGAAGATCACTTTCACCCTTACAAGGTGAAAGCAGAGGGCAGGGAGGAGAAGAAGTGAAAGAAGAAAGAGCAGTAGATGGAAGAAGTGGGGAACCAGGAAGAGAAGGAAAGGCAGAAGGGAGGGAAGGTAGAAGTAGGAAAAAAATCCACGCAATCTACAAATTTGCAACATGTCTTGAACTCATGATAAAGCTGAGGGCACAGGAAAATAACTTGAAACCTATGAAAAGTCCAAAGCCCTTCCTACTTGAAACAAAGGCTTTCAGACACTTTTAAAAATATATATTTTCAATGTATTGCTGAAGACTGAGTGTAGACCTGAGAGAGAATACATTACCTCTGAGGGGTTTCAGATACAAGGAGAATTTGCACCCAATCACATATTCTTCTCTACTGACCTCACTAGGTGTTCACAAACAAGAATGGGGACAGTGAAAGAGTCTTCAGAAATTCTCTTTCTTGGTGCAGGCCTAAAAGAGGGATGCAGCGGCTGCCGTGAAAAAGGCACAAAGCCTCACTTGCATTCTTCTCCTCCATTTATTCTCTGAAACAGAACTGTTTTTTTTTAATTATTACTATTATACTTTAAGTTTTGGGATACATGTGCAGAATGTGCAGGTTTGTTACATAGGTTAAGTGCCATGGTGGTTTGCTGCACACATCAACTCGTCATCTACATTAGGTATTTCCCCTAATGCTATCCATCCCCTAGACACAGGGGATGGCTGTGGGTGTGATGTTTCCCTCCCTGTGTCCATGTGTTCTCATTGTTCAACTCCCATTTATGAATGAGAACATGCAGTGTTTGGTTTTCTGTTCTTGTGTTAGTTTGCTGAGAGCAATGGTTTCCAACTTCATCCATGCCCCTGCAAAGGATATGAACTCATCCCTTTTTATGGCTTCATAGTATTCCATGGTGTATATGTGCCACATTTTCTTTATCCAGTCTATCATTGATCAGCATTTGGGTTGGTTCCAAGAGTTTTTTATTGTGAACAGTGTTGCAATAAACATATGTGTGCATATGTCTTTAGAGTAGAATAATTTATAATCTTTTGGGTATATACCCAGTAATGAGACTGCTAGGTAAAATGGTATTTCTTGTTTTAGATCCTTGAGTAATTGCCACACTGTCTTCTACAATGGTTGAACTAATTTAGACCCCCATCAACAGTGTAAAAGCGTTCCTATTTCTCCATGTCCTCTCCAGAATCTGTTGTTTCCTGACTTTTTAATAGTCACCATTCTAACTGACATGATGACAGTGAAGTCTATGCCACCTTTAAAGAAATGTAAAAACACTTTGCAGTTGAGGAAAATTAACATTAGAAAAAGAAAAGAATGAATAAACAAACAAAAATATCTACCCCTCAGCAAGGGGCAGAAAAAACATTCGGCCCAAACCAACAGTTTGGGACAGGAAAGGATCACTTAAAAGTTTCACTGCCAAGACTAGGGACACAGTGCCTGTCTAAACTGAGACTTAATCATAACAATAATGTCCCCCATGTTGATATTACCAGTCTAAGAAATAGCAGCACTCTACTGCCTGGAAACAAAGAAGGGTGAGGAGAGAAATAGAGATAATCTCCGAGGCACAGTTAAAAAATAATACTTGAAACTGAGAGTGGAGCAGATTTTTAAAAAATCCTCTGGAAAACCAGCCACTACATAAAACACAAGGTAACACTAAAGAATTTTAAGACTGTGACACAATGAGAGAAAATAAAGCAAGAGCAAAACCCAAACTAAGCTCAACTACTGATTACATTGATTCAAAGCTCTGTATTAAATGCCTAGTAAAGTTTTTTTTTTCTTTTTTAAAGCATGCTCATTTCTAGGCATACCAATACTTACCTCAGACTAACTTTTCCATGTATGATGTCCAGTTTTCAATAATACTATAAAAAAAAACTGAAGCATATAAAGAAAGGCAAACAAAACAAAAGAAAGCACTGTCAAAAGTAAAAGCAATGAACAGAATGTGATTCAGATGTGAAACAGATGTTGAAACTATCAAGCACGACATGTAAAGCAACTGATTAATATGCTATAGGTTCTAGTGGAAAAAGTTGACAGCATGTATTCTCTCTTTAGCAGAGAGATTGAAACTGTAAGAAAAGATTGGCACAAGGCTACTATGCATTACATTACCAGACAGATGATAGAGGGAGAGCATTCACAGATATTCAGGACCTGTACTAAGCACTGGATTAAATTGACATGATTGATATCTACAGAATTCTTCACCCTAAAACAAGAGTATATACATTTTTCTCATTGCCACATGGCACATACTCTAAAATCAATCACATAATCAGACATAAAACACTCCTCAGCAAATACAAAAGAACTGTATTTATAACAACCAGTTTTTTGGACGTCAGCACAATCAAATTAGTAGTCAAGACTAAGAAAATTGTTGAAAACCATAAAGTTACATAGAAATTGAATGACTTGCTCCTGAATGACTTGTGGGTAAGTTATAAAATTAAGGCAGAAATAAAGAAATGATTTAAAATTATTAAGAAGAAAGATACAACATACCAGAATCTCTGGGACACAGCTAAAGCAGTGTTAAGAGGAATAGTACAGCATCAAATGCCCTAATCAAAAAGTGAAAAAAAAAAAAAAAACCCTCAACTTGACAACCTGATAAAACAACCAAAAGAACTAGAGATCCAAGAGAAATTCAACCCCAATGCTATAGGAAGACAAGAAATTATAAAATCAGACCTTAAATGAAGGAGATTGAGGCATGAAAAAACATTCAAAAGATGAACAAAACCAGGAGTCTTTTTGAGAAAAACTTAATAAAATGGACCACTAACTAGATTAATAAAAAAGAATAGAGATAAGATCTAAATAAACACAATTAGGAATGACAAAAGAGATATTACCACTGACCCCACAGAAATGCAAATGACTATCAGAGAATATTATGGAAACCTCTATGCACATAAACTAGAAAACCTAGAAGAAGTAGGTAAGTTCCTGGACACATACTTTCCCCCACGACTAAACCAGGAAGAAATTGAATCACTGAACAGACCAAGAATGAGTTCTGAAATTGAGTCAGTAATAAATAGCCTACCAACCAAAAAAAGCCCAGCACCAGATGGATTCACAGCTTAATTTTACCAGATATACAAAGAAAAGCTGATGCCATTTCTGCTGAAACTATTTTTAAAAATTGAGGAAGTAGAACTCTTCTGTAACTAATTTGATGAGGCCAGCATTATCCTGACACCAAAACCTGGCAGTAAGACAACAAAAAAAGGATACTTCAAGCCAATATCTTTGATGAATATTGATGAAAAACATCCTCAACAAAATATTGCAAACTGAATCCAGCAGCACATCAAAAAGCTTATTCAACATGATTAAGTAGGCTATATTCCTGAGATGCAAGGTTGGTTCAAAATATGCAAATCAATAAATGTGTTTCATTATATAGACACAACTAAAGGCAAAATCCAAATTATTATCTCATAGATGCATAATAGGCTTTCAATAAAATTCAACACCCCATCACACTAAGAACTCTCAATAAGCTAGGAACTAAAGGAACATACTTCAAAATAGTAAGAGCCATTTATGACAAACCCACAGTCAACATCATACTAAATGGGCAAAAGCTGGAAACATTCCTCCTGAAAACCAACACAAGACAAAGATGCCCTGTCTCATGAATCTTATGTAATATACTATTGGAAATCCAGGCCAGAGTAATCAGTCAATGTAAGGAAATAAAGGGCATCCAAATAGGAAGCGAGGAAGTAAAACTATCACTGTTTGCAGACGACATGGTCCTATATCTAGAAAACTCCATAGTGTCAGCCTAAAAGCTCCTTTCAGCTGACAAATTCAGTAAAGTCTCAGGAAACAAAATTAATGTACAAAAATTACCAGGATTTCTGTACATCAACAATAGTCAAAGTGAGAGCCAAATTAGGAGCACAATTACATTCACAGTTGCCCCCAAAAGAATAAAATACCTAGGAATATGGCAAACCAGGAGAGTGAAAGATCTCCACAAAAAGAACCACAAAACACTGATCAAAAAAATCAGAGTTTACATGAACAAATGGAAAAACATTCCATACTCAATCAATATTTTTAAGATGTCCATATTGCCCAAAGCAATTTATATATTCAATGCTATTTCTATCAAACTAAGAATGACATTTTTTACAGAACTAGAATAAATTATTTTAAAACTCATATGAAACCAACAAAAGAAACTTAATAGCCAAGGTAATTCTAAGCAAAAAGAACAAAACTTACACTATCCAAGTTTGAACTATATTGCAGGGATGCAATAACCAAAACAGCATAGAACTGGTGCAAAAACACATAGACCGATGGAATGGAATAGAGAACCCAGAAATAAGGTTACATACCTACCACTATCTGATTTTCAACAAGCCTAACAAAAACAAGCAAAGAGCAAAGGGCCCCAGATTCAGTAAATGGTCCTGGGATAACAGACCAACCATATGCAGAAGATTGAAACTGGAATCCTGCCTTACACCATACACAAATATCAACTCACAATAAATTAAAGGCTTAAATGAAAGCAATTGACTGTAAAAACCTTGGAAGACAACCTAGGCAATCTCATTCTTGACACAGGAACAAGCAAATACTTAATAACAAAGATGTCAAAAGCAATTGCAGCAAAATCAAAATGGACAAATGAGACATAATTAAATTAAGGAGTTTCTACACAGCAAAATAAACTATCAACAAGTAAACTGACAGTCTATAGAGAGGAAGAAAAATTTTTCCAAGAATGCAACTGACAAAAATCTGACATCCAGCATCTATAAGTATCTTGAACGAATTTTCAAGAAAAAACAAATCCCAATAAAAAGTGAACAAAAGAAGACATACATGTGGTCAAGAAGCATATGATTAACATAAGTGATCACTAGATAAACAAAAATCAAAACGACAATGAGATACCATCTCACACCAATCAAAACAACTATTATTTAAAAGTCAAAAAATAATGGATGCTGGAAAGGTTGCATAGAAAAAGGAACACTTACATACTTTTGGTGAGAGTGTAAATTATTCCAATCATTGTGGAAAGCAGTGTGGCAATTCCTCAAAGAGCTAAAAAGAGAATTGCTGTTTGACCTAGCAATCCCATTACTGAGTATATACCCAAAGGAATATAAAGTGTTCTATCATGAAGACACTTCCATGTGTATGTTCACTGCAGCACTGTTTACAATAGCAAAGACCTCGAATCAATCAAAATGTCCATCAGTGGTAGAAAGGATAAAGAAAACGTGGTACATATACACCATAGAATACTATGTAGTCATATAAAAGAATGTGATCATGTCCCTTGCAGAAACATGAATGGATCTGGAGGACATTATCCTTAGTGAACTAATGCAGGAACAAGAAACCAAGTATTGCTTGTTCTCACTTATAAGTGGGAAATAAATAATCAAAACACATGAACACATAGAAGGGAGCAACAGACACAGGGGCATAAATGAGGTTAGAGGGTGGGAGAAGAGAGAGGATTGGAAAAAATAACTAATGGGAACTATGTGTAATACATGAGTGAAGAAATAGTATGTACAAATAAAACAAAAGTATCAGCTAAGACTAAAGATGAGGAAGGAGTGTTTATGAGTAGAACATGAATAAGGTGGATAGGTTGATTCAACTAGGGTTGAAATCTTCTGAAGGAAATCAAAGGTGAGATAAATGGAGCGAAAGAAAGAGGAAAAGAGTTGTCAGTTATACTTAAGGGAATAATTATTATGTTTGACAAGTGAATTTCATTTTAATAATGAGGGAAGGGAGAGTATGATGGATACTAAAAGTAAGGTGAGATCAACATAGTGTAATTTCTAAGGATTGTTGAAATAAGGGTTAAAATGTAATGAAACCAAAATCATAGAAAGAGGTAGTTTAAGAATAGGATACAAGAAGTTGAAATAATGAAAGGATAACAGTTTTTCTTAGTTACAAAGTATAAGTAGGGAATGACCAGACAACTTGAGGTAGACTGGAGGAGAGGACTGCAGAAATAAAACGTGAGTTCAGGTTATTAGACATAGTATTTCTCAGTTTTGGAAATCTTAAGAAATAAGGCAGCAGAAATATAATGCAATATTATATAAACGTTGGATAATTCAAGGGATTAGATCTTTAAAAAATGAGGCAGAAAAACATGAAGCATATGAAACAATTGCAATATGGTCTTACAGGCCATTTTAAATGGTCCTTATAGGTACCTTACTTTTGGTACATCAGAGTGCACTGAAAACAATGAAATCAAGAGAAATTGACATTCTACTTTGAGATATTCAACTAGCAAGACATTTAAATTAAGAAGAGATAATACACTGGGAAATAAATACATGTACTTACTTCAAAATAAGTGAAAAGTATTCTTAAGCAGTACAAAAATTTTGCAAATAACTGTTACAGTTGAACCTGGTGAAGAAAATGTCCCATTTGGAAGAAGATATTGGCAATATTCATATTTAAAATGGTTTGATATAAAGAACATAAAATAATAATAGCATATATTCACATTATTTTGTTCGTCTATAGGAGGGAAAAATAAATAAACTGACAGGTAAAAGATGAATTTCAAAGATGATGAAATTCTGAATGGAAAAGTAGTATTGACCAGAGACAAAATATGTCATTCTGGAGATTAAAGTATCATGGCTAGTTACCAAAGTTTAAAGTGTTTTAAGTCAGTGACTTCAGAGAGCTATCTACACATCATCAAAAATTTAAAAAGATATACATAAAATAAAATGACAAATTTGTAAATTAATATTTGATTATAAACGTGAGGTGATGAAAGAATAAATGGGGCACATGATACAACTGAGTCAAATTGTATATGGCCTAATTCCCAGTTATACTTTCAACTGTAAGCTTTTCTCTTAAGTGCTATTAAAATGAAAAAAATATCATATACAAATGAAATAAGATTCATGGAGCTTTCTCATACTGTAATGTGATACTATAATAATAATCATGCAAGTTGAAACTGCAAAGCGACCTTAAGAATTAATGAGAAAAATTAATCACATTGTTCTATGATCTTTAAACACTTTATTAAAATATTTAAAACTATCTTAATTTTAGTTATAAATGTATAGGGAATTGAAAAAGAAAAAACTAGTATTTAAATTATTATGCAATTTAAAACAGAAACTTTTTTGTGATAAAGCTTATCAAGAGCAATTTGAACGTTGCTTAACATCTTCTAAACCTATAACTTACAACAGAGTGAAAAAGTTTAGTAGGCTTGGGCAAAATTGTCATGTTCCTTTCTAAATTTGGATCAATTTTTAACAGTAATTCTAACATTTTGTCCATTTTACCATTATAGTTTCAATGTCATGTAATATTACTGTGAATTTCTTTAATTCAAAGCTTTTTTCTTCTTTCCCATGTAATTACCTGTGATATCTTCATTCTTTTCATCACAAATACTTTTCCCATTAATATTCTTAAGTTTGCCTCCACTAAGTTCTTCTGGCAACATATCTAGAGTCTCTTGAACATTGGTAGTGTCAGCATTCTCACAGTCAGCTATTTCTTCTATGACTCCATTTATCTTTATTTGAATCTTACAGTTTTTTGCTCTGTAAGGTAAAAATTTCTGTCATACTGCATAAATATTATTCCTCTTGCTTCCTTTCCTGATGCTTGAGTATCTTCAATCCAATGCATTATTTTTTTTTCAAAAATTTAGCCAAACAAATTGCATGATATCCAATTATAGCTTCAAAAGCCTGTCAGAAAGTTCACCTTAGATAATAGACTATATATTTTGAAAAAAACTCCTTTGTCTAGGTTCATAATGTTGTCTTTAGTAGTTTATTTCTTTGCTCAGACTGCCATAGCAAAACACCACAGAAATTAATTTTCTCACAGTACTGGAGGCTAAAAGTCCAAGATAAATATTTCAGCATATGTTATTTCTCCTGAGACCCCTCTCCTTGGCTTGTAGATGACCACCTTCTCTCTGTGTGGTCCCATGGCCTTTTCTTTGTGCATACCCCTGATGTGTCTCTGCATGTCCAAATCTTTTTATATCGGGACACTACTCAGATCCAATTAGGGTTCATCGTAACAGCCTCATTTTATCTTAATTATCTGTTGAAAGGTTCTATTACTAAGTATCATTATGTTCTGTGGCACTGGATGTCAGGACTTTATCATATGAATTAAGGATGATATAATTCAGTCTGTATCACCTTTTAATAGTTAATTTATCTTTAACTCTTTTATAGCCATTTCACAAACCTGTGTTTTTCATCTTATAAGTTCTTGTTTGGATTGCCTTTAAAAAACACTTGCCTAATGAACATTAAATATATATGTCCATCATAATCCAGGTGCAGATTGTATATGTTCTTATTTGTACCATCAGCTTCACCAAATATCAGTCAATCCATGCTGATTTCTGAGAGGATAAAACCACCTTTTAATGGCAGCATTTATCAATCCATGCTGATTTCTGAAAGGATAAAACCACCTTTTAATGACAGCATGACATTAATCTTCAGCCTCCTTGGAATTACTGTTTTCTTTCAAGGTGGCAACTAAATTATTATTTTTTGTCTTTAATCCTAGCCTAACACATTGAGATTTACTATTTATGACATTCTTCAATCTAAAATATAATTTAACACTTCATTCTGCCAATGATAAGTGGCTTTCTGTTCTTATTCATGAACCAAATAACAGCTATGCAGTTACAAATTACTGTCAAAATTTGAAAGAAGTGATGTGATTAGCCACTAAGTATGATGTATATATGTTATTTATCTAGCGACTTTTGGCATAAAGGGATAAAAGCAAAGTTTGTACTGTATGCATTTGGTAATGTGTAATAAACCATTTCATGGTACCTGAAGCTTGAACCGTATTGTTGGAAGACTGGTGCTATTTAACCAAACCTGTTAACTGAAATATGTTTGTATTGAAAAAGAGCAAAGCAAGAACTACCTAACTGAAATCACAGCTATCATGGTTCTAGTTGCCTTCACCTTGAATAAACCTGAGGAAAAATTTGAGAGATATTTGTGACACAATGAAAATACTTTAGAATTTGAGATATGTAATAGCTACAGTGTTGCTAGTTCTTATATAAAAAAAGAGTCCAGAAATTTTAGTGGCTTAACAAAATAGAAATTTATTTTTCACTCATATAAAAGTCCAATGCTGGTATTACTGATTAAGGAGGAGGTGCTGTGGTTCATGTAGTCATTCAGGATGCTGGTGGATGGAGGCTCTTTTAACTTTAGCAAATGGCTTCCAAACTTACCCTAAGAATAGACATCCAGCCATCAAAGAGGAAAATCATTCTCACATGGGAGACTTCAGTGGGTCAGGCATAGAAGTTAAACACAACACATCTTCTAAGATTCCATTGATTAAAATGTAAATACATGTCAAAATCTAGCTTCAAATAAAACTGCAAAATGTAACCCCTGACCAATAAAACAGTTTACCTGAAACAACTATCTACTACAGAAAGAGAAACAGGACTTTTAGAGAGTATCTAGTTTTCTCTGATACATTTACTAAACTGTTAATTTGAGCTTGAATGCTCAAAGGCCTCTGGGCACTGCCTATTTATTATTCCCAGAAGAGTTCTGTCAAATCTGTGTAGATAATATGGTATGTACCAACATATTTGTACTATCTTTTCTGTTCTGCTTATAGCTGTGCTACATGAATTCACCCATTGACTAAGAAAATATTTGTAGCCTGTCTCCTAGAAAAATGTTTAACTTTGAGAGATCCAAGATGGCTGACTAGCAACAGCTCAGGAATGTAGCTCCCAGTGAAAGCGCAGAGAACCAGTGGACGCCGCACTTTCCGACGAATTTTTGCTGCCCACAGACCGCGAGATTCCCGGCAGAGAAGCCACACGGGTCGCCAGCACGACTCTTTTGGCCAGCACGGCTCTTTTGCCGGCGCCTGGCGCGGCACTTCCCAGTGCACAGCATACGGGACGGACGGGCTCGGCTGGTCCCATCCCCACAAGGAAAACAGCAATTGGAAGCGCTGAGGACTGAGAGTTTCACAGCAAGCACAGCGAACCCGGGAAGGTCTGGCTCTGAGGGGAACCGGCATCTGCCAAAGGATAACTAAGAAACCGAAAAACTTCATCACCGGGCGGAGAGAGATCCAAAGTGGCCGCGTAGCAGCAGCTCGGGATTGTGGCTCGCGGTGAGGGCACAGAGAGCGAGTGGACGCCGCAGTTGCAGACGAATATTTGATGCCCATGGACTGCGAGATTCCCGGCGAGGGAGCCACACGGGTCACCAGCGCGACTCTTTTGGCCGGCGCGGCGCTTCTCGGTGCGGAGTGTGCGGGACTGGGTGGTGCCCTTTTAGTCGGGCTCGGCTGGTCCAATCCCCACAAGGAGAACAGCAATTGGAAGCGCTGAGGACCGAGAACAAACACAGCTGAACCCAGGAAGGCCCAGCTCTGTGGGGAAGGGGCGCCCCCCGAAGGAAAACTAAGAAACAGAAAAAACTTCATCACCAACAAGCCAGACGTCCACTCAGAGACCCAATCTGAAAGTCGGCAATTACAAAGACGACAGGTGGATAAATCCACAAAAATGGGAAGAAACCAGTGCAAAAAGGCTGAGAACACC
>PVKP010035023.1:0-23686 GCA_004027715.1 Plecturocebus donacophilus | reverse complement strand
AAGACCATCCTGGCTCATACGGTGAAACGCTGTCTCTACTAAAAATACAAAAAATTAGCAAGGCATGGTGGCACGTGCCTGTAGTCCTAGCTATCCGGGAGGCTAAAGCAGCAGAATTGCTTGAACCTAGGAGGTGGAGGTTGCAGTGAGCCGAGATCACGCCACTGCACTCCAGCCTGGGCCACAGAGTGAGACTCCGTCTCAAAAAAAAAAAAAAGAAAGCATATTTTTTGGCCAGGCACAGTAGCTCACATCTGTAACCCCAGCACTTTAGGAAGCCAATGCCGGCAGATCAACTGAGGTCAGGAGTTAGAGACCAGCCTGACCAACATGGCAAAACCCTATCTTTACTAAAAATACAAAAATTAGCCAGGCATGGTGGTATACGCCTGTAGTCCCAGCTACTAGGCAAGCTGATGCAGGAGAATCACTTGAACCCAGGAGGCGGAGGTTGCAGTGAGCCGAGATCGTGCCACTGCACTCAAGCCTGGGTGACAGAGCAAGACTCCATCTCAAAAAAAAAAAAAAAAAGTATATTTTTCAAGGTAAGGAAGACAGACACATTTTTTATCTGATGACTTGTTAGCTTGATTTTTACCTTTTAAATATTTAGATAGTTGGCCTTCATTTGTACTGTTGCCCCAAGACTCACCAGTGTTAGGAGGTCAGCCTGCCAGATGCCACCTCTGGAATCATAACTACAGCTGCCCTTGTAAAATAGACATCACTTTCACCACCACTCCTACCACCACCAAAAAATAGATTCTCTAACAACCTCACTCCTTCACATCACTACTAGTTTCCTGCTCACAGTTCTTGAAGGTGATTATGATTGGCAAAGACTAGGTCATGTGTCCAAGTCCTACCATAGAGGGGGCTGGGAAAATTAGTATGTGATCTTTGGGTATTCTGTGATGGAAAGCAAAGTCTACCAGTAACCAAGAGTAATATAATAGGAAATTTCTCAAACACAGAGAGGCACTAACTTAGTGGGCAATGAAAATAATAATAAATATCTCTATAGTCCACACTGTGGCTAGCCAAGATCAACGTACACCCTTCTTCCCAAAACCTAGACTTCTTAGAAAATTAAGAGTATCACCTAACATAATATCACCTTTGTTTATGCAACCAAAAAATTCACCCCTCCCCAAAGACAGACAACTCAGAGCCTTAGAAATTACCACATCCATCTTAGTTCAGGCTGTCATAACAAAATACCATAGACATCGTAGCTTAAACAACAGAAATTTATTTCCTCACAGTTCTGAAGGTTAGAAGTCCACGATCCAAAGTACCAAGATGGGCCAGGAGCAGTGGCTCATGACTGTAGTCCCTGCACTTTGAGAGGCCGAAGCAGGAGGATAATTTCACCCCAGGAATTTGAGACCAGCCTGGGCAATAGCTCTACAAAATAATAATAATAGAAAAAATTAGCTGGGTATGGTGGCAGGTGCCTGTAGTCCCAGCTACTTGCAGCTACTTGGGAGGCTGAGCTGGGAGGATCTTTCGAGCCTGGGAGGTCGAGGCTACAGTGAGCCGTGATCATGACACTGCCCTCCATCCTGGGCAACAGAGCAAGATCCTGCCTGAAAACGAAAGTGCCAAGATAGTCACCCTCTGGTGAGGGCTTTGTTTGTGGTTTGTAACCAGCCAGCCACCTTCTTACTATGTGACAAAGAGAGATCCCTTCCTCTTCTTCTAAGGCTATACTCCTATCGAATTATGATCTCATTTGACTTTTTTTTTGTTTTTTGAGATGTCTCACTCTGTTACCCATCCTGGAATGTAGTGGCACCATCTTGGCTCACTGCAACCTTTGCCTCCCATGTTCAAGCAATTCTCCTGCCTCAGCCTCCTGAGTAGCTGCAACTACAGGCACATGCCACCATGCCCAGCTAATTTTTGTATTTTTAGTAGAGATGAGGTTTCACCATGTTGGCCAGGCTGGT
Organism: Plecturocebus donacophilus; assembly: GCA_004027715.1. Taxonomy (NCBI): domain Eukaryota; kingdom Metazoa; phylum Chordata; class Mammalia; order Primates; family Pitheciidae; genus Plecturocebus; species Plecturocebus donacophilus. Next base: position 21,734 of record PVKP010035023.1, on the reverse strand, counting down.
CTCCTGACATCAGGTGATCCACCCGTCTTGGTCTCCCAAAGGGCTGGGATTACAGGCATGAGCCACCACACCCAGCCTCATTTAACCTTAATTACCTCCTAAAGACCCCATCTTCAGATACAGTCACATTTAGGCTTAGGACTTAACATACAAATTCAGAGGGAGACACAATTCATTCCATAGCAACGTCTGATTCTAAATCCAAGATAATTGGGGTGACATGTTTTCCTCCTCTAGCTTGTTTGTTTGTTTTTTGAGATAGAGTTTCACTCTTGCTGGCCAGGCTGGAGTGCAATGGCACGATCTTGGCTCACCGCAACCCTACCTCCCAGGTTCAAGTGATTCTCCTGCCTCAGCCTCTTGAGTAGCTGGGTGTGGTGGCACATGCATGCATGTGCCACCACACCCAGCTCATTTTGTATTTTTAGTAGAGACAAGGTTTCTCCATGTTGATCAAGCTGGTCTTGAACTCCCAACCTCAGGTGATCCACCTGCCTGGGCCTCCCAAAGTGCTGGGATTGCAGGCGTGAGCCACCGTGCCCAGCCTAACCCTCCTCTAGTTTTATTGTAATCTTATGTCTCTATTTTCTAACACCTGGTAACTACCACCAACACACCTGATTGGTCAGAATAGGCTAGGTAATGCTGAGATAACAAATGACATCCAAATCTGCACAGCATAATGCAACAGATTTCTATTCCCCATGCACACTAAGCCTGCTGTGGGTCCAAGCGAGTCTCCAGCACAGCTGTATTCCATGTGGCAGCCCAAATTTCCAAGCACTTTGATGTTTTAGCATGCTTCATCATCTCAACACAGGCTTACATGGTCGCTCCAGTCAAGAAAGACAGCAAGGGAAATTCTTGCTTAAATGTTTTTGTCCACAAGTGACATATGCTATTTCTGTTCACATTTCATTGGCCAAAATGGGTCACACAGTAATACCTAACTTTGAGTTGGTAAGCCCCAGGATGAAAAGTAAAACCAGAATCTTACTGAGTAGTGGTAATACCACCACAACAACCTATATTCAAGAATGCCTTTGGGAGGCCGAGGCGGGCGGATCACGAGGTCAAGAGATCGAGACCATCCTGGCCAACATGGTGAAACCCCGTCTTACTAAAAATACAAAAAAATCAGCTGGCAGTGGTGGCACATGCCTGTAGTCCCAGCTACTTGGGAGGCTGAGGTAGGAGAATTGCTTGAACCCGGGAGGTGGAGGCTGCAGTGAGCTGAGGTGGCACCACTGCACTCCAGCCTGGAGCCTGGTGACGGAGTGAGACTGTTTCAAAAAAAAAAAAAAAAAGAATACATGCAACAAAGGAGGATAAAAGAAAAGAGGAGTGAGGGGTTAGTTTTTTTTTTTTTTTTTTTTTTTTAAAGAAAGAAAAATAGACACATTTCACAAGGAAGGAAATACGGATAAAAGTTGTAGCCAGTAGTTCTGCAACTGGTTCTGGGACTTAGCTGACATTTATTACCCTCTTCTTGTATTAGTTTTCTTTTTTATTTATTTATTTTTTGAGACAGAGTCTCACTCTGTTACCCAGGCTGGATACAGTGGTGCAATCTCAGCTCACTGCAACCTCTGTCTCCCAGGTTCAAGCAATTCTCCTGCCACAGCCTCCTGAGTAGCTGGGATTACAGGCACATGCCACCACACTCAGCTAATTTTTATATTTTTAGTAGAGATGGGGTGTCACCATCTCTACTAAAAGATGTTGGCCAGGATGGTCTTGATCTCCTCACCTCGTGATCCACCTGCCACAGTCTCCCAAAGTGCTGAGATTACAGGCATGAGCCACCGTGCTCGGCCTGCTGTTGCTCTGTTGCTTCTTGTCTCTTATCTCTAGACATTTTTTCAAAGGTTTACCTAGTTAGGCCAGGCCTACCAACAGTGATCTCCCTTTTGACAAACTCAAAGTCAGCTGATTAGGAACCTTCACTCCATCTGCAAAAGCCCCTCATCTTTGCCATATACAAACATAATCACTCAAGTTACATACCGTCATATTCACAAGAGGATCAATTCATCACTTCAAGGTGAAGAGATTGCAAAGGGCATGCACATCAGGGGGCAGGAATCAGAATTCTGTACCACACTTCCCCTGTGACTCACTTGAAGATCTCTTAACCTTCAGCCAGCCCTCACTGGTTGATATTCTATGCCCACTGAGGTACCTGAACCTTCACACCCAAGGGACACTAGCCCCTGGTAATCCTGCCTAAGATTACAAGTGGTCTTCCATTAACTTTGACCACTGAATTTAACCAAGGCATCATCAGGTGGTGCCCTGAAATTACAGAGGTCACTTTATACTCCTTCATGACCTCGTCATGTAACTACAGCCTATTTCCCCTGGATGGTCAGAATCAACTCCCCCTACCAATGTAGTAACTCTCTATTCACCCTGTGGTAAGAGAAGCCCAAGCCAGATGGTGGTCTCAGCTTCCTCTGTCTTTCAGGATCACCCTGAATGGGGCATTAATGTTATAGTGATCCACCTCGAGCTAGTTCAAGAAAATTGTGCAGAATCATATATACTCAGCTCAAAAATTGGCTTATGAGTCAATGGTCATCAGGAACTCTCCATAAGACTGTAGTTGCAGACTGAGGGAAAGGTGAGCCGAGATCATGACACTGCACTCTAGCCTAGGCAACAGAGCAAGACTCCAGCTCAAAAAAAAAAAAAAAAAAGAAAGAAAGAAAGAAAAGGAAAAGAAAGAAAGATATATATAAAGGGGAGTTTGTTAAGTATTAAATTAACTCACAGGATCACAAGATCCCACAGTAGGCTGTCTGCAAGCTGAGGAGCAAGGAGAGCCACCCCAAGTTCCAAAACTGAAGAACTTGGAGTGTGACATTCGAGGGCAGGAAGCATCCAGCACTGAAGAAAGATGCAGGCTGGAAGGCTAGGCCAGTCTCTCTTTTGACATTTTTCTGCCTTCTTATATCACTGGCAGCTGATTAGACTGTGCCCACTCACATTAAGGGTGGGTCTGCCTTTCCCAGCCCACTGACTCAAATGTTAATCTCCTTTGGCTACAGCCTCACAGACACACCCAGGATGGATACTTTGTATCCTTCAATACAATCAAGTTGACGCTCAGTATTAACCATCAGGACACCTAAAAGAAAAGAAGCCAGCCATTCAAGGAGAAAAGATCAGTGTCGCCAGAGGACAATGGATGAGGAGGAGATGGCCTAAGGTGAGGTTATATGACCCAAATCTTTGCAGGCAACAGGAAGGAGTGAAGACTTTGTTCTATATGTGCTATAAAAGATTTAAGCTGAGGAGTAACATAATCTCATTAACTGTTTACAAAGACCCTATCAACAGTCTGGAAAATGAATTGTACAAAGAAGAATGGGGAAGTCAGAGGGTTTTTCCATTAGTCTAGGAAAGGGATGATGCTGGCCTAACCCAGGTGGTGGCAGATGGAATAGAGAAGAGGAGGAATCCTAGACAGATTTATAAGTAGAATGAGAGGCTGAGCTAACGGACTGTATTTGAGGCATAAGGGCAAGGGAAAAACCAGGGATGACACAGGCTTCAGACCTGAGCCCCTGAAGGGATGGTGGCTTCCTTTTCTGAGATGGATGACTAGGGAGAAGACAATCAGGAGTCTGATTTTGGAATAAGGTATCTGATATAGTTTGCATATTGGTCCCTGCCCAAATCTCATGTTGAATTGCTATCCTCATTATTGGAAGTGGGGCCTGGTGGGAGGTGATTGGATCATGGGAATGGATTTCTCATGGATGGCTTAGCACCACCCCTTGGTGCTGTCCTCCCAAAAATGAGTGAGTTCTCATGTGATCTCACTCACTGTTTAAAAGCGTGTGGCACCTCCCTCTTGCTCCTTTCTCTGTTGCTCCTGCACCTGCCATATGAGACGCCTGCTCCCCTTCCCTTCTGCCATGATTATAAGCTTCCTGAGGCTGCCTCAGAAGCAGATGCCAGTGTTATGCTTCCTGTATTGCTTGCAGAACTATGAGCCAACTAAACCTTTTTTCTTATAAATTACCCCGTTTCAGGTATTTCTTTAGAGCGATGCAAAAACAGCCCAATTCAGTATCTGTAAGAGAGCCAAGAGGAAATCCCAAATAGGCAGTTGGCACCCAGAAGTAGATCTGTACACCATCCCTGGCTCTTCCAGGCTCTCACTCTGTTGGCCAGACTGGAGTGCAATGGCACAATCACAGCTCACCTCAGCCTGAACCTCCCAGGCTCAAGAGATCCTCCCACTTCAGCCTCCTGAGAAGCTGGGAATACAGGCACCGGCCACCACATCCAGCAAACTTTTGTATTTTTTGTAGACATTTAGTCTTGCCATTTTGCCCAGGCTGGTCTTGAACTCCTGGGCTTAAGTGATCCACCTGCCTTGGCCTCCCAAAGTGCTGGGATTACAGGCGTGTGCCACTGTGCACAGCCCAACTTCTACCTCTTTAATGTCTCTGGTATCTGTGCCGCTTCCTCATCCCTGCTACTATAGCCCAGCCCTGACTTCAGCTTCCTTCCTTGGGGCAGTTGCAGCATCTGGGCTAGGCCATTCCCATGGCTCTTTCCCTAGGAATCTTTCAAAATTATATATGACCAGAAATAACTCTCCCACTCCACCTCCCACACACTTATAGCCTCTCCCACCACTAGCCCTTTCCTGCCCACCTATGTTGGGATTAATCACAAACTCTTATGTCCCTTCTCTGAGCCTTTGTGCTTGCTGTTAATTCTACCCGAAATATCTTTTCTCCATCCCCACTCATCCTCAAGGTTCTTTTTGCAAAGCTCGCTCCTTCAGGCAGCCCAAGCCCAGGCACCCTGAGTTTCAGAGTGGCCTAAATTGCAGGGAATCGAGGAGAGAAGTACTGAGAAAACCCTGGCAGTTGCATTATTTCAAGCTCCAGAGTCAGGGAAGGGGTGTGTGCTGTTTTTCAAGACTTCCCCCATCCTGATAGCCCATCACCTCCAGAAGTTCTGTGCAATGTTCCACCCACACTGGGACTGCACAGCCAAGCTCTGTCCCTCCAGCTGGACTGAGACCCTCCAGACGTGGATAGAGGAATTGCTGAAGGATAGGAAGTGAAGCAGACCCCTTCCAGGATCAGGGACTTTCAGAAGTTGAGTAATTTGATTTCTTGCTCATTTCCAGCCCCTTTCTGGAACAAGACATGACAGCCCACTTAGGCCAGATCCCCACTTCCACAGGCCAGGAGACACACACTAGTTTGCCTGTATGCTAGACGCCCTCTGCAGGCCCCATGAGGTTGAGAGTTCAGGCCAGGAGCCCCATAACCCCTTTTCCCTGGGCACTGGACGCCCCCTGCAGGACCTGCAGATTGAGAACCTCAAAGAGATGGCTTGAAAAAGCAGCCAGAAAACAAACCGGCCCAGCCCAGTGGCTCCGACCTGTACTCCTAGCACCTTCAGAGGCCAAGGCGGGCAGATCACTTGAGCCCAGGAGTTTGAAACCAGCCTGGCAACATGGAGAAACCACATCTCTACTAAAAATACAAAAAATTAGTAGGATGTGGTGGCACACACCTGTAGTCCCAGCTACTTGGGAGGTGGGAGGTTAGCTTCAGCCCGGTGGTGGTTGCAGTGAGCCAAGGTCATGCCACTGCACTCCAGTCTAAGTGACAAAGCAAGACCCTATCTCAAAAAAAAAAAAAAAAAAAAAAACCCACCATACACAAATACATAATGCTGACACCCTTACCCACCTACACGTCTGTACCCACACACATACATACACAGTCACATAATCAGTCACAAAGCCAATCATTCACATACATCAAGAACACACTACAATCATTTAAGCCTATAATCATAGCACAAACACAAAGGCACTCCCTGTTCATGTTCCCGATAATAGAACATAATATGTCTTCCCCACTGATCCAGACTAGAATTGGCAAACTATGGCCCATGGGCCAAATGCAGCCTGCCACACCTGTTTCTGTAAATAGAGTTTTATTGTAATACAGCCATGCTTATTCATTTAACTGTATCAATGATTGCTGTTGTGCTACAACAGCAAAGCTGACTAGTTCCTACAAAGACTTGATGGCCCACAAAATCTAAAATATTTACTGTCTGGCCAGGTGTGGTAGCTCACACATATAATCCCAGCACTTTGAGAGACCAAGGCAGGCAGATCACAAGGTCAGGAGTTTGAGACCAGCCTGACCAACATGGTGAAACCCCATCTCTACTAAAAATACAAAAATTAGCCAGGTGTGGTGGCAGACACTTGTAATCCCAGCGACTCAGGAGTCTGAGGCAGGAGAATCACTTGAACCCGGAAGGCAGAGGTCGCAGTGAGCTGAGATCATGCCACTGCACTCCAGCCTAGGCAACAGAGAAAGATTCTATCTCAAAATATATATATATATTTTACTATTTGGACATTTACAGAAAGTTTACCAATCCCTGATCCAGACTCAGCTTCAGAATTGAAGTTGGCAAGTGAAACAAGGCTAATTGCCTTCAATGTCTTGGCATTGAAAGATGATCAGAGAAATAAATGGATGGGACAGATGGATGGATGGATGGATGGACAGATGGACACATATAGGTAATAAAGCAGAGTTTTGCTCCAAATATCAGTGTTCTGCTGGATATAAACTGGGAAATCTTAGGGAAGTTAATCTTTCTGGGTCTTAGTTTCCTCATCTGTAAAACGCAGATAATGGTCATTTTTACTGAGAGCTTTTTTGGTTGCAAATGGCAGAAACCCAATTCAAATCAGCTTAAGCAAAAAGTTAAATTTGTTATATCAAAACTAGTATGAGGCCAGGTGTAGTGGCTCATTCCTGTAATCCCAGCACTTTGGGAGGCTGAGGCAGGTGGCTCACTTAAGCTCAGGACTTCGAGACCAGTCTGAGCAATATGGCAAAATTCTGTTGCCATGTACAAAAATACAAAATTAGCCAGGCTATGGCACCCAGCTACTCAGGAGGCTGAGGTGGGAGGATCAGAGAAGCAGAGGTTGTAGTGAGAAGCAGAGCCTGAGAAGCAGAGGTTGTAGTGAGCCGAGATCATACCACTGCACTCCAGACTAGGCAACAGAGCAAGGCTCCATCTCAAAAAAAAAAAAAAAAAAAGCTTCTCATTAAGGAGATTATCTGTAACCCTGGTTAGATCCAGGGGTTCAAATGTTGTTATCTCCCTCTTTTACCTTGATTTCTCTCTAATCTTGTTTTTCAAGACGCAGTCTCATTATGTCGCCCTGACTGGAGTGCAATGGCACAATCTCGGCTCACTGCAACCTCCCTCTCCCAGGTTCAAGTGATTCTCCTGCCTCAGCCTCCCAAGTAGCTGGGATTCCTGGCGCATGCCACGACACCCAGCTAATTTTTGTATTTGAAGTAGAGACAGGGTTTCACTAGGTTGGCCACGCTGGTCTCAAACTCCTGACCTCAGGTGATCCGCCCGCCTTGGCCTCCCAAAGTGCTGGGATTACAGGCATGAGCCACTATGCCCTGCCTAATCTCTTTGCTTAGGGATCTCCTTCCTGTCATAGACAGGTTGCTATAGTTTGAATATTTATTCTCTCCAAAACTCATGTTGAAATTTAATCCCTGGCTGAGCATGGTGGTGTACATCTGTAGCTGTAGTCTCAGCTACTTGGGAGGCTGAGGCAGGAGAACCGCTTGAGACCAGGATTTCAAGGCTGCAGTGAGCCATGATCATGCCACTGCACTCCAGCCTGGGCAACAGAGCGAGACTTTGTCTCTAAAAATTATACAACAAATTAAAAATAAATAAATAAAAGAAATTTAATCCCCAATATGGCAGTATTGAAATGTGGGGCCTGTAAGTAGTGACTGGGTCATGAGGGTTCTGCCTTAATGAATGGATGAATCCATTCATGGATTAATGGGTTATCATGGGTGTGGGACAGGTGGCTTCCTAAGAAGAGGGACTTGGGCCAGGACCCTCAGCCCCCTCACCATGTGATGCCCTGTGCCACACCTCAGGACCCTGCCAAGAGTCCCCTCCAGCAAGAAGGCTCTCACCAGGGGTGGCCTCTCAATCTTGGATTTCTCAGCCTCCATAACTGTAAGAAATAAATTCTTTTTTTCAATAAATTACTCAGATTTAGGTATTCTGTTTTAAGCAAAAGAAAATGGTCTAAGACACAGGTGCTCTTCTAGTACCAGGGAATATGGCCACTAGAAGTCTCAAGCCTAAATTTTTATAGTAATTGATCTAAAAGAGACCCTCTTTCTCCTACCATCCAAACATCAAATCTCATTGGAAGCTCTGGTTAACTGTCCTTGTGATACATACTCGGTTCTTCAGTCTATCACAGTGGCCAGGAAATGGGGTACTCTGATCAGAGCACTGTAGCTGATAGCCCCACCAAGACCACGCGAAGTGGGAAAGGAGTTTCCTACAGAAATCATAAGGAGCATAGAAAAGTAGAAAATTGTTCTGCATGAACAAAAACAGCCCACAGCAATCTACCTCATAGATTTGTCATGAGGACAATGGATTTATAGTATTTCACATGGTGCCTGGCACTTAAGCATCAGTAAATGTAAATTATTACCATAACTGAGAGACAAATAAATGAAGGGAAACATTAATAGATGAATAATGGTTAAACATACAGATGAATGGGTGAAGATGAATATATAAAAAAATAGATGAAAGGTGAAAGAAGGAAGAATGGGCTGATGAAGAGACAAAGATGGCTGGACATATAGACACATGGATGGATAAATGGATGGGGCAGAAAAATATAGGCAATTAAATCTGCTCTACCATATACTTTAGGTCTGGAATGGGAAACAATAGCACTCTACAATAGTATCTTCTGAGAGGGGATCTATCTCTTGGGTCTGGCAGGACAGTTCTCTGGGTGGCTATATCCCATCTTTTCCACTCCTCCTACCCCCAGATGTCTTAGTATTACAGAGATCTGGCAGCGAGGAACCTGGGGAAGAGACACATTCCTACCTCTGACCCTAATCTTGAACCAAACCCTGACCCCCAGTCTTGAGGCTGATGGCTCAAATGCCTCCAAAGGAGCAACATCACAAATCTTGCAAATCTTCCCAACGCTAACAGTGCAAATTCTCCTCCCCTTGTTCAAATTGCTTATTGCTGAGATTCTCAGAGCTGAAGCCAAAAAGTAAAAAACAGTCTACTGAGGAGAGTTGTGTAAGAGAAAAGAGTTTCCTCCACAAAGAGAGAGAGAGATAATGGGGAGATAAACAGCAGGAAGGTATTCTGCTACCAACTTACGGACTGCAATTCACTTCTGACACTAGCCATGCAGTTAGCACCAGACTCCACAGGTTTAAGGGAAGGTCCCCAACAAGACTGCCCCTGTTTACATACCAGCCACAAGTAGGGTCTCCAAGCCACTCACATTTCTGGCCAAATGGCTACAAGTCTGGGAGGTTCCCAAAACCCCTGTCAGTTTTGTTAATTTGCTAGAATGACTCACAAAACTCAGGAAAGTGCTATGTTTCATTTGTTTATTAAGGGTATAAATCAGAAACAGCCAAATGAAGAGACACACAGGATGAAGTCTGGGAGGGTCTCAAATGCAGAGCTTCCCTCAGTGGTCTCTCACTGTGGAGACATAAGGTGCATTACCCTCCTGACACATCAGTGTGTTCACCAACCAGAAAGTTTTGAGCTTTGGTGTCCAGAGTTTTTACTGAGATTTCCTTACATCAGCATAATTGAATTACTGGCCACAAACCTGAATTCAACTCCAGCACCCTCTTCCTCTTCAGAGGTCAACCTGGCCTGAAGTCCAAACCCTCTAATCCCATGGGCGGTCTTTATGGTGACCAACCTGTAACCTGAGTCACCTTATCTCTTAGCATAAACCCAGGTGTGTCCCAAGGGTCTCGTGAATAACAAAGACACTCCTATTACTTGGGAAATTCCAAAGGCTTAGTCTCCTTCTCAGGAGCCAGGGACAAGGGCCAGTTAAATTCTTTATTATACACCAGAATGGGGGAAGAAGTTTCTGAACTTGGAAAATGAAAGTTTTAGGTGGCCATAAATAGGAGACAGCCACAGCCTCCTACAGATCCACACACACTCACGGACCCTCACAGTCTTCCAAGGACTCCCTCACCCTCACGATCATGATCCCTCTCCTGCTTGCTCTCCTCATCCAGCCTCACAGTCTCAAATATACTCCACATAAACAGAAGGCCTCCTGGACACCCATGCACACCTGCTGCTCCCAGGGACTCTACTCGTTTGTCCATCTCTGCTCATCCTCCACGGCCTCCTGTGTGGTCACTCCTCTTCTCAGCATACTGGTTTTCTTGCTAGGAGTGAGTAAAATAGGGCAGGGGTTAAATGGTAAGGTGAGGGGCACGGCAGGGATCAACATGCAGGTCTCAGTGAGTCTGTAAAGGAAACTGAATGCATGTCTTGAACTCAAAAGTATCCGAGACAGGTCTCAATCAATTTAGAAAGTTTATTTTGCCAAGGCTGAGCACACACCCATGACATGACACAGCCTCAGGAGGTTCTGATAACACATGCCAAAGATGGTTGGGGCACACCTTGGTTTTATACATTTTAGGGAGGCATAAGACATCCATCAGTACGTGAAAGATGTACACTGGTTCAGTCTGGAAAGGCAGGACAACTCAAAGTGGGGGCTTCCAGGTCACAGGTAGATAAGAAACAAAGGTTGCATTCTTTTGGGCCTTTGATCAGCCTTTCATTGGATATAAATTTACATGGAGTGGGGAGTAAAGGAACAGTCACAATGATGCCAGAGTCTGGCTCAGTGGATCTGCATTTTTGCATAAACAATAGGGCAGAAGAAGCAATCAGATATGCATTTGTCTCAGGCGAGCAGAGGGATGACTTTGAGTTCTGTCCTTTGTCCTGCACCTGTGAAGATAAGCTATCAGTTTACATTGCCAGGGTGAAATTCAACACAACTGTTTTAAGGTAAAGATCTTGAAGCCTACAAATAATTTCCTTGCAGCTTTTTTTTTTTTCTTTCTTTCTTTTTTTTTTTTTGAGACAGTCTAGCTCTGCTGCCCAGGCTGGAATGCAGTGGCACAATCTCAGCTCACTGCAACCACTGCCTCCCAGGTTCAAATGATTCTCCTGCCTCAGCTCCCAAGTAGCCAGGATTACAGGTGCCCACCACCACACCCAGCTAATTTTTTTGTATTTTTAGTAGAGACGGGGTTTCGCTGTGTTGGCCAGGCTTGGTCTCAAACTCCTGACCTCATGATCTGCCCGCCTTGGCCTCCTGAAGTGCTGGGATTACAAGTGTGAGCCATCGTGCCCGGCCAGATATGTAGCTTTTTTATCTTTGTAGCTCTCTCTCAGGAATAAAACAGAAGGCAGGTTTGCCTGACACAATTCTCAGCTTGACTTTCCCCTTACCTTAATGATTTGGGGGTCCTGAGATTTATACTCCTTTCACAGTGTCAACATCCAAGTCCAAGTATGAACCTGAGACTGCTCATATGCCAAATGGGTGAGCCCCTGTAGTGACTGTATCTCCTGTGTGACATGGGTATACGTGTGCATTGTATGTATTCCTTTGCAGTCTATGTGTGTGCCTGTGTGGAGTGGGTACGCCTGTCTCCTGTGTGTGCACCTGGATGATGTGGATGTGCCTGTACCCCAGCTGTTCCTATATGTATCAGTGCCTGGATGGGTCCTGGAGCCTCTGGCTGCTTTTCTCTTTATGGGCTCTGTCTCTCAAGCCTGGACTTCCCAGAGGAAGGAGAGAACAGTGAATGTGGGTCAAGGAGAGGGCAACACTAAAGCTGTAGCAGGCACTGGACACAGATATCCCCAGTTCAGTCATCTTAAGCCTGTCCATCTTAAGCCCTAAAGCTAATACTCACCCCCTAGCTCTGGGTGATGCCAACAACTCTGAGGACTCTGCCTCTTAGTAAACCAACACCCAATTCCTGGGGACATTTTTGGTGCCTTTTGCTACCTCCTCTTTAGGGATGGCTGTGGGGCACTCTGTCCTATGAGTGAGAGGTGGAGAATGTCCAGTCTCCTCCCCTCCTAATCACTTCCTCCATCATCCAGGTCTCCATTCACCATCTTAATTCCTTCACTTTTCCTTGCCCAATCCCTCCCACAAGGAGGCCCCTAAAACAGGGTCCCAGATGTGGTCCCTAGCATCTGCCCCTCACACCAGGACCTTTTAGGAAGCTGAGTTCTAGGGCTCCACTCTCTCTGACTCCAGATTCACCACACTGAGAGGCACCCTCTAGACCAGCCTGGATGAATTGCACAATCTGGAGACTGCAGACGATCTCTGCAAGCCTGGCCCTCCCCAGTCCTGTCTGTCCCCTCTGAGCCCCTGTCTAAGATCCCAGCCCATGGCCCTTCCTCTCTTTCCTTTCCCAAAGCAAGAGCCACAGCAGTTAGCCCATGACAGTGCCAGAGAAAGCCCTGGCCTAAGGAACCAAGGACCAGAAGGGAGACCAGGCCTCCAGCTCCTCAGCACCAGACCTGACCCAGCCAGGCCTGGAGTGTCAACATGAGTGTGAATGTGAGTGAAAGGGTGAACGTCGTGAGAGCACAGCTTCCCAACTCCCAGACTGCAGTGCTTCCAATAAAACCACCTAGCACCCATAGATCTCTCTGTCTGCTGTCTGTATGTGGCTCAGACAGGGGAAGACAAGTATGAGAGAGAGAAAGAGCGTGGGATGGGGGAGATAAAAGGGTATCATTCCTCACATTTCAACTAGAGGAAACTTTCACCCTACTTATTTCTGATCACTCCCTCCTATACAGTCAGCCCAGCCCCAAGACTGTCTTTCCCCTTACTCAAACAAACTATGGTTCAGTATTGGGCCTTGGCTGGGATGTCAGAGGTCTGGGGGTGGCTACTTCCAACCTCCCACACTGGGTTAATTGCCCTTTCTTGGCTCTGGTACAGCACCTTCTACTTCCTCCAGCCAGCCTGCTCCATTTATTGTAAGGATCTGACTGTTCTCTTGATCCTCCCAACTCTACCCTTCCTCTTTCTTCTTATTCTTCTTCCTTTTTTTTGAGACGGAGTCTTGCTCTGTCACCAGGCTGGGGTGCAGTGCTGTGATGTCCACTCACTGCAACCTCCACCTCCTGGGTTCAAGAGATTCTCCTGATCCCGAGTAGCTGGGACTACAGGTGCATGCCACATGCCCAGCTAATTTTTGTATTTTCAGTAGAGATGGGATTTCACCATGTTGGCCAGGATAGTCTTGATCTCTTGACCTCATGATCCGACCACCTCAGCCTCCCAAAGTGCTGGGATTACAGGTGTGAGCCACCACGCCCGGTCACCTGTCTTCTTTACTACTATCTCCCCATGCCCAGCACAGTGCCTGACACACAAGTGGTCATTCAGCAAATATTTGTTGATTGAATGACTGCAGAAGGAAAAAAAAAAAATCACAGGAAGATAGGTCTCAGGCCAGAGAGGAAGGGCAATGACCCATTCAGAGGCCATTCGGTGACTTAGCCAAGGCCACTCAGCCAGGTATTTCCGTAGTCTGGCCTTTTCTGGGCTGGACTCTCCCTAAAGACCTCTTCCTCCTCAGCCCAGCATCATACAAGGGCAGGGGGGCAGGCAAGAGAGGCACCTGGCAGGGCAGAAGCCAGGGAGGGGTAGAGGAGGTGTGGAAATTGGGTAAACAGTACTGGACTGTGTCCCAACCCTCTTTTCTTGCTGCCTGGTGCGGAAGCCTCGACCTCCCAAAGTGGAGCTCCAATACCTGACTCCACCTATAAAAGACGGTCCTTTGCCTGCATCTAATCAACTGACTCCGCCCCTAACCTCACCCCCGCTAGGATGACGTTTCGACTCCGCCTCCTCCGGGAGACATGCAGACCCCACCCCTTCCGGGAGACAGGCAAGTCTAGTGCGCAACGGCATCCCTGTGACGTAATGGTAACGGTCCGTTTCCGGGGTGGAGCCAGGGAGGGCGGGAGTTTAGGCTGCGCTGACCCCTTTCAGCCCCCCCTCCAGGTGACCCCAGCCTCTGAAAATCCTCACCCAGGGCCCCAAATCTCCCAGTCCCATGACCGCCAAACCTCTCGCCCAGGCCCCGGAGATGACCGGCCTCCTCACCCCTTAACTTCTAGTGCTTCCCAAATCTCCAAGCCCACCCTGTCCCGCGGTGGCAACTGAGGCTTCCCGGGGGCATCAGCCTCAGATTACCTGAGAACCGGGCAGCCTCGTCCTGAGCATGACGGAGAAGGGGACCTGGGGCTAGGGAATCCCTGATTCAATCATGCCACTCCCCAGGAGACGTTCGGAGCCCAGGACATGTCGGGAATGAGGAGATACGAGGTGGCGCTGGAGGCGGAGGAGGAGTGAGTGGAGGCGGGTTCTGCGGAGGAGGAACCAGGAGGCTCCGGGGTGGGGGAGGGTGGAGTTCTGCGGGGGCGATGGGTGGGCGGGGAGAGCCTCCGAGGGGCGTGGGCTGCGAGCGGAGCCGCTTTTAGGGGCGGGGCTAAGGGCAGGGCGGAGCCTTCCTCCAGGGCGAGGCACCGCAGGGCGGAGTCTGTGGGGTCAGCTCCGCCCCGCCCCGCCCGGCCCGGCTCTGCCCTCTCTTTGCAGGATCTACTGGGGCTGTTTCTACTTTTTCCCCTGGCTGCGCATGTGGCGGAGGGAGCGGAGGTGAGGGGGCTGCGATACCGCGAACCCGCCCCGGGCATGGACGAGGCTCAGTCTCTGAGGACCCATCGGGGGGAATGCGGTAGCTCCCGCCCCGCCTCATGCCAGTGTCGGGTCGCCCCACAGCTCGGCGCACCCGGGGGAGCAGAAGCTGGAGCCTCTGCGAGGCCTGATGAGCTGTCTGTCCAGCGGCCTGGGCCCTGCTCCCCAGCGCTCGGGTCGTGGCCTCCCCCGCCGCAGCCCCGCCGCCGCTGCCCAGCCAGCCAGTGCATTAAAGATTTAAACCGAAGCCCACCGTACTGACCTCCTGACTCTGCCGCCGCTGTCGCCATTCAAGCTGAGCACTCCTCCCCATACTGGCTCTGTTCTGTACTGACAGGGCGTCCCTTCCTGGAAGGGTGCCCTTCCATCTCAAAGCCCCTCATCAGAATCAGGCCTCCTGTTACTATCAGTGACTGTCTCCCCAGCCCTACTCCCCAAAAACCCATACTGTAAGTAGCCTATATGAAGAGAACTAAATAATCCTGCCTGTTACTCCCTTCCTCGGAGCCAGGACTTTGCCAACTATCTGAAGAATCTTCTCTTCTGGAAGTGTATCTAAAACATTAAAAGAAGAGATGTAGGATGCAAGCTGTAAATGAGAAGAGGGGGAGATTCCTAGAAGCTGCCTGTCACAGGGTAACGACTTGGGTTTGTGACCTTTTCAATAGTTTATACCCCAACTTTTGGCTCCTCCAGTCTGATCCCAAGTTTAGAGATCCTTGGCATCAGCCTACCTAGCAGCTCTTGCTACCTCCCTAGGAGAGTCCAAAGGCCACTGCTCTCTGCTGCCCCCTTCTGTCACCCAATCAGCCTGGGACCCACTAACTCCTCAAGTGGTGAGAATCAGGGACTGCCAGGTGGGCCTACCTTCAGTTAGGGACTGGCCCCAGCAACAGAAAGGGCAACACAAGATTAAGCTAAACAAAGAGACAGCCCAGTTTCTTGTGGGGGGTGGGGGGCATGCTGACTTTCAGCCTGGAGCTACCCCTGCTACAGCAGATTGTGGCTGGAGAGACTTGGCCTTAAAGGGGAGAGATGGGTGCACACCCATAAGCATTTGCTTTCTGCCTTCCAAAGGCCTCTGGACTGACAAGTCCAGGAAAGACCAGAAAGTATGTAGCACATAGCCAACTGATGGAGAAGGTCTATGACAAACCGAGGTACCTGGGAGATTTCCTTGGGATTTCCTCAGTGGCTACACCCAAGCCTTGGGGCACAAGTCTGGACTGGAGGGTGGGAGAGGGAATATAAGGCCCCTGCTACCAAAAGTTCAAGATAAGTTACCTCTGGGCTATGGTCACCTTCAAGAAGGCACTCCAGCTCTTTGCTTACAATGTCCATATCAAAGACCCCTTCATCTATCTCTCAGACTTCTTGAGGTTTAAAAAAAAAAAGGCCCCTTCAAATATGAAGTGCCCTGTCCAGCCCTGGGCTGACCCTTCACCAGGATGCAATCAGAAAACCTGAAGGTCCTGGAGAAAAACTCCAGGGAGGAACCTTCATGCTTCACCCTGGACAGAAGGGAGAGGTTCGAATTTTCAGCCTGGAGTATGGCTAGTCCCTAATTTGGGAACTGAAGGTCCTCCTGATTGCTGAAGCAGCCCTATAGCAGAAAGGCATAAGCCCTAGAGAGTGGCTGACCCTAGAGCAGAAGGCTGCAATAAGATAAGGGCTGGATTACTGCATTATGACTTAGCTTGTTTCAAATACAGAGCAGGACTTGCAGATTGAGACCAGGAGTGGGAAATTCTTCAAGGAGCCAGGGGCACTAACCTCAGCAGCATACCCCCACCCTAGGCAGTTCCCAGCTTCCTGGAAAGGACTGGATAAAGATGAATAGGAGCATTCATCTTTGCATTGCGGGGAGTGGGGAAAGAAGGGAGTGATGGCGGGGTATGGGATTAGGAGAGAAGGGGCTATAGCTGGAGGGTGGGATGCAGGGGGTGTAGGAGTTGGACAGGAGGGTGTTACTGAACCCGGGTAGGGAGTGGGGACGTTCCTTCAGGCCCAGGAAGGAGGCTGGAATTTGAGTAGAACAAAGGTGTAATTGAGTCTTGAGTCTGATGTCTTCAACAAGTCAGGGACTGTATCTGGAGACCCCCAGGTCCCTGCTCGCAAGAGGCTGGCATTCCTGGAACAGGACTAGGCAAAAACAGGAAGGTAAGATTTACTGGGCCTTTTACCTGTTTTGACAACAGCAACCTAGCACCACAGAGCTTTTATCTTCCTTTCTTATCTACCCCACGTTTCCTCCCTGTCTCATCATCCTGGGGAAAGCTGCCCAACCTCAGCATCTCCAAATACCCATAGCCACACACTCATACTCATATACCTTCCCCCAGTTTCTCAGAATGTGGCTGGCCTCAGCCAAGACGCCACCTCAGCATCCACCTGGATGACGTTCCTCAGTAGCTTGTCTGAGAGTGGCTTTCCAAGAAGGGCCTGCTCTAGGGACCCATTCCCATCAGTTTCTCCTGATAAGATAGGCAGGCCAAGGCAGGAAGTGGGGAGAAGATGAAGGCAAGTTGGTGCTGGCTTGTCCTCTGCTCTCACCCCACCCACAACTCCCCCATCAGAATCTGTGTGTGCCAGTGTGAATTTGCATGTGGTTAGATGACTGTGAAAACACGACTGGGTGGGAATGGGACTTCGAGTATAACTGGGGCTCTATAATTTTGTCTATGGTTGTCTGATCATGAGTATGACTTTGTGAGGTTGACCAAGTAATCGAGGAGTGAATGTGTGGCTATGGGTATATGAGTGTGAATATCTATCATTAGATGCCACTGTGGATACTTGACTGCCCTTACTGTTCCATCAGTCCCTACATCACACACTAATCCTTCCATCCAGCTTGGCTGCCCAGAGCTTAGGAGCCCATGGGAAATGACAGTCCTAGATGAGGAAGGGGTCTGTGGCAACAGGCTAAGAATTAGGGCCCAGAAGTGTCACAGGATATGCAATACATCTCCAACTGCCTCTGACTCACCTAGTGCCCCAGGTAAAAGACACCCAGATAAAAGGTAGGGGAGGAGGAGGAGAAAGAAGGAAGAATCTAGGCTGAGCAACATGAAGGGAACCTCAACCTTCTGTAGCCTCCTGCTGCTGTCACTGCTCCTGAGCCCAGACCCTAGAGCAGGTGAGTACTTGTGGGTATAGAAAGCTGGGGGTCTAGGGTGAATGGGATGAAGTTGAAAAGACCCAGGAAATCCAGCCAAACCTCCTGCTGTCTGGCAGAGAGGTTCTTGGTCAGGATCCCTCTGAACACGTGGCCCATTGCCTCCTAGCATCGATACTGCCACCCAGCACTAGCTGCTGTACTCAGCTCTACCGAAAGCCACTCTCAAACAAGCTACTGAGGAAAGTCATCCGGGTGGAACTGCAGGAGGCTGATGGGGACTGTCACCTCCAGGCTTTCGTGTAAGCTCCCACCCCGATACCCCTGACTCTGACCTCAGTCCCAACCCCTAATGCTGATCCCAACCCCAACCCTAACTGTTAATCCTGATGCCAACTCAGGTTTTCATCTGGTCCTTGGTCCTAACCCCTGGACCCTAATCTCATCCCCAAGCTATGGTCACAGCTTTTGACCTTTCTTTACCCAGGCTTCACCTGGCTCGACGCAGCATCTGCATCCACCCCCAGAATCGCAGCCTGTCTCGGTGGTTTGAGCACCAAGGGAGAAGGCTCTAGGGGACTCTGCCAAACCTGAACCTAGGGAAAATGGGCTGAAGCCCCCAGTAACAAAAATAATAAAGCAACATTGGATGATAATCTCTAAATATAATCTCCAAGAACTTCCTTATTCTCTTTATTCATACCTGCACAATCTCTGCAATGGGAAAGGCCAAGAGCCAAGGACCCACACACACTCCCCAGGCACCTACATACATGCATGCAGAGAATACATGTTCCCTGCCTCACAGACACATGGTCACACATGGACACAGACGTATACATTACACACATTCTTTGAGTAGAACTCCAACTCTGGGGTGAAATCAGAGGTACAGGCGCCTTTCAGCTGGCAAATTTGAAATATAGGGTCTCAAAGAAATGGGCTCCAAACAGAACTTCCAGCTGATTCCCCAACTATGGATCTACTGTCCTGCCTGGGTTCTATCTGTCCATCCATCCACACCAGCAAGACAGAATTATAGGTGGAATCCGCCGAAACCCTCCTGAGTCCTCTACAGGTTTGGAACTCCTAGAAGAAGCAGGAGGCAAATCAGGAGACACAGTAGGACTGGATCTTGGCCCAGACACCCTGAGAATGAGGGAGGTGACTCAGTTCTAAGCCCAACACTCTGAAGATGAGTAGAGGAGCCCAGCTCTGAGAGAGCCTCTTTAACACCCTGAAGATAAGGGAATGGACCTAGTAGCTCTGGGCCCAGGCACATCAAGAATGAGGGGAAGGACGCTGGGGCACAGTGGCTCACGCCTGTAATCCCAGCACTTTGGGAGGCCAAGGTGAGCTGATCACGAGGTCAAGAGATTGAGACCATCCTGGCCAACACGGTGAAACCCCATCTCTACTAAAAGTACAAAAATTAGCTGGGCATGGTGGCACACGCTTGTAGTCCCAGCTACTCAGGAGGCTGAGACAGGAGAATCGCTTGAACCCAGGAGGCGGAGGTTGCAGTGAGCAGAGATCATGACACTGAACTCCAGCCTGGGCAACAGAGCAAGACTGTCTCAAAAGAAAAAAAAGAATGAGGGAAGGGACCCAGCACTGATCCAAGACACCTGGAAAAAAAAGGATGAACATCCAGCTCTGAGTCTAACACCCTGGAAGAATATTAATATTAATACCCTGGAGGGGAGCCCATCTAGGGTCCTCAGTACTCTGAGAGAAAGGGAAAAGACCCACTTCTGAGCCCAGGGACTCAAGAATGAAAGGCCCAGCTCTCAGCCTAAACATTAAAATAAAGAGACCCAACTTGGATTCCCAGCATGTTTAAAATGACTAGGGCAGCCAGCTCTTAATCTGGACATTCAAAATAGGGGCATACATCTCCCAAGTCCAAATCTCCTGGATGTCCTACCCACCTGGACGCCTGTCCACTGGAATCATGGGGGCCAAGAACCCAGGCTTCGGGGATCCATCCTTCCCGCTTTGTCTCAGCCTCAGCCTGGGGCATAGAAAGGCAGCTGTCTCTCCAGCTATGTGGGGTATCTCAGTCTCCTCCAAAGAGTTTATTAGTAAAGGGTCAGGAGAGGAATCAGTTATAATCAGGTGACGCATGGGGGATGGAGATGTGGGGAAGTTGTTCCAGAATCAGATAGGTTCAGTGGGCAGTCATGAAGGGTGGAGATGAATGTGGTCTATGGGTATCAGAGCATTTGTGAGGAACAGAGGCTGAAGGATCAATGGCAGTCACTTACCAGAGCCCCAGTGCCAGGGCCCCAGCCACAAGTCCTAGGAAAGAAAGGAGTCCCAAAGACGCCAGCATAGCTACCTGCTCCATAGAATCCCTGTGATCTGAGGGGGAGGGCCACATGTCACTGAGAGCAAGCCTGACCAAGCTCAGTGTCCCCTTTTCTCTAGGGTTTTCAGTCCTTTACAACTCTTGCCCATCTGCCCAAGCTCACCAAGTAGCTGAGGGTGTGGCTGAAGAGAGGGCCTTGGAGGAGCAGGGCTGTCTTCCTGAGGTTCCACCTCTGCCTGCATGTATAGCTGGTCCCCAGCTGGTACCTCCTTTGGTATAGTCCCTAAAGGAAGGCAAGACCCGATAAGTGTCCACACACTGGTGGGGACCATGTCCTGCACTCAATGCCAAGGCATAGGTTGGAAGTTAAGGTGCCTAGAAGGAGGAGCCTGAAAGGGCATGGCTAGCTCCTAGGGAGCACGGCAAGCTCCAAGCTTGCAGAAGTGGAGACTGTAACTGCAGGGACAGGCAAAGGGGTAGGACATAAGCTAAGACAGGGCTGTAGGCAACCAAGGACGAAGCCTGGGACAGCAAAGGTGGTGCCTGCATGGGCAGTGCATGTGCCACCTGGCTGTCTTTTGGAATCGGTTCAGCTAACTGATGTTTTGGGGTGGGGCCTCTGCCCTTCTCTGGCTTTGTCTCTTACCAGTGCTCGGAGTTCCCCAGGCCTCAGGGCTCCAGGTGCTCCAGGTGCCAGCATCCAGAAAGTCCCGGGCACTGACTCGTACGGCATGGGGCAGCCCAGCCACGGCATCTGTGATCACCTCCTCCAGTCCAGTTGGCTCCACCTGGGGGTGAACATGGCTCATTGTTACCCAACTTGTAAGTGCAGGGCCTACCCAGCCACCATCTGCAAAGAGCACCCCTTGCTCCCAGTCCTGTCCTAAAGCCTAGTGGAGCTGTCTAGGTCTCATGTTGGGTGTCTGGTGGGGTTGGGTCTACACCTAGTATTTGTGAGACAGCAGTAGTGATTACTTAGAGAGGCTGTGGCATCAGGCAGCCTGGGTTCAAATCTTTTCTGAACCACATATTGAATGATCCTTTGGGCTTCTCTATGACTAAGTTTCTTCATGTGTAAAATCAGGGTGGATATACTTAAAATAATGTATGCAAAAAGTATAGCCAGGTACCCCACAGGCAGGCAGCACTAAGTAAATATTAGTTATTATCTGATGCTCCTGCTCCCCAGGCCTGATATCAGCCAATCTTTAAGATCTCCTGAGATGCAAATTCACTGCTACCCTCAGCTAAGAATATCAGTGTTTGTAGGAATGTGCCTCTAGGTGAAAAGCACTCCTTTTCCTAAGAGTTATTTTTTAAAAGCCATTGCTGTCTTCCCACAGATGGGCTTTACATCATAGTTACAGCCCCACAGGACAGACACTCAGCCTGTCAGTCACCACTGCAACCCAGCACCAAGCCTGGCCCACAGGGAAGTGCTGGGTCTTCAATGACCTGCCAGCACTGGGAAGCTACACAGAATATTCAGGATCATGAAATCAGAGATAGGACCCACAGCCACGGGTTGGGATGCATTCCAGGCCTCACCATGGACCAGGCTGGATGCTGCGCCGGACGGTACTGCAGCCGGAACTTGAGCAGGAAGTGAGGCTGGCGGGGCCAGGAGG